>JAMXDD010000001.1:1734341-1908477 GCA_024733475.1 Syzygium grande
ATGTTTTGATAATCAAATTGCGTTTTTGGTAATGTAGGTGCAAACGAACTTACCACCATGGAGTCCTTGCAATTTAACTTGGCTACAATACAAGCTGCGACAAATGATTTCTCTCCTGAGAACAAGTTGGGTGAAGGTGGATTTGGTGAAGTTTTCCAGGTACATATTACATATTAGTTAGCAACAATCAAGAATGCCTTACATATGAATTGAACATAATGATGTTGAAGAAAAAGAAAAACGTAAAGCTTTCTTACGTTAGTTTTTAAGTTGTGATATGGAATTAAATGATAAATACAAAACACTTTAGGGAAGACTTCCTAATGAACAACAAATTGCGGTGAAGAGGCTATCTCGAAGCTCAAGACAGGGTGATGAAGAATTTAAGAATGAAGTTCTATTAGTTGCGAAGCTTCAACACAAAAACCTTGTACGACTACTCGGATTTTGCTTGGAGGGAGACGAAAAGCTACTGGCCTACGAGTTTGTGCCAAATAAAAGCCTTGATTACTTCTTATTTGGTATGTTGCAGTTTATCCTTCTTATCAGGAGAATGTATAATTTGCTTGAAATCAAATATTTGAGCTTTCACTAGCTGTGGAAACCTTGAAATTAAGAGGTTTTTTGTTCTTTTAACTTATTACAGTTTTTGCTACCTTTGATTGATGAGAGTAAATATATTCACCTTGAGTTTTTTAATAGGTGCCACATCCTAGCACATTAATGAATTTTGGTGCAATGATGTAGATCCTGAAAAAAGGGGACAATTGGATTGGCCATTACGTTTTAAAATAGTATTTGGGATCGCTCGAGGAATGCTCTATTTGCACGAAGATTCTCGTCTTCGGATCATCCATCGTGACCTAAAATGTAGCAATATCTTGTTAGACAGTGAAATGAACCCGAAGATTTCGGATTTTGGCATGGCAAGGATTTTTGGAGTTGATCAAACTCAAGCTAGCACAAATAAAATCGTGGGGACTTTGTAAGTCTTAGTTTTCAAATAGATGACTTTGCCATTGGATTTGCTCATTTTATCTATTTAAGGATGCTACATGATCTGAATCTAAATGTGCAAGATACATATGGCTAATGTTCAAATTTGCAGTGGTTACATGTCTCCAGAATATGCAATGCATGGGGAGTTCTCAGTGAAATCTGATGTTTATAGTTTCGGAGTACTACTTCTAGAGATCATCTGCGGCAAGAAGAATAACTTCTACCACCAACTGGAAGGGGGTAAATATCTTGCTAGTTATGTAAGTTTCACCGTGCTAATGCGGAACACCGCACATTTTGTAATTTTGGTCAACTTAAATAGAAATTCCTTTGAGAAAACCAAGTCCTTTTAGCCCAGAGAACACTTATGACTATTTCTGTTCCTTAGTCATAAATGGTTTTTTACAAGATTCATATGTTGGCGTGATGAGTCATCGAATTAATGCAACAATCCTGTGAAGATTTTCGAACTTATTCTTGCAGGTGTGGAATAAATGGAGAGAAGGCACGCCCTTGGAAGTGTTGGACCCAGCTATCATGGATTCATATTCAAGAGATGAAGTGCTTCGGTGCTTGCACATTTGCTTGCTATGCATTCAGGAAGATCCGATTATTAGACCCACCATGGCCACCGTAGTTCTCATGCTCAGCAGCAATACCATTATCCCGCCATCACCTCGACATCCAGCCTTCTTCGTCCAAAGCAGATTGCGGGGACTAAGCATCCCAATGGAAGAGCTTGAATTGGACCAATCTACCAGGAAGACTATGCCTTTGTCGACCAATGGCATGTCGGTTACCGAACTATACCCTCGGTGAATGTTGGTGTGACCAAAATTTTTCATCATGGATGGTCTAACAGTGAGATTGCTTGGCCTTCCACCATGATTTTTTATGAACCATAAGCAAAAAACTATGTATTTGGATAATACGCTATTAATTGCTCAAAGAGGGCCGATCATGTGCACTTAAAGAAGACTCTGCACATGTTATCCATCATAGTTATTATGACTCTTCTAAGATTTTGTTACTATTTGAGGCTAAATCATACGTTGATCCACTGTAATTTAGTGCATTTGTACATTATTGTGCTTCTATAAGGCTTAATGCCACTTCTCTTGTCTAGACTGAATAATCAAATTGAAGTGTTCTTAACTGACCCACTAGACTACACATTTATTCCAAGAGAATTAGTGTTCAAGCGATTAAATCTAGGAGTAAGATTTGTGTACAATTCTTTCATGAGATCGATAGATTATTTCTTGAGAAATTGTGGGCTAAATACTGTTGAGTTATTGGGTGTAATTAGGGCTTGGGAAACACTTAGAATGTTTGAGTGACTCAAGTGTGATTGTAATCTCTATTGTATCACTTGATCTATAATGAAATTCCGTACTACTCTCCCTGTGGATGTAGGTCATTATGATCGAACCACATAAATTTGATGTTTGATTTATTTTCTTGTTCTGTCTATTTTATTATTGGATCCTTTGCTTCCGCAACAATGCAGAGCGCGATAAGAGAAAGCAATTGGATTGATCAAGACATTACAAGATAATATCTAAAATCGCTCGAGGAATGCTCTATCTACATGAAGATTCTAGACTCAGGATAATTCATCGTGATCTAAAACCTAGCAATATCTTGTTAGACAGTTTTATGAATCTGAAGATTTCAAATTTCGAATGGCTAAGATTTTTGGAGTTGATCAAACTCAGGCAAACACTAAGAAAATCATGGGGACCTCGTAAGTCTCAAATTCTTTCTTAGATGACTAATAATTTCTTGTTTATATGATCTATCTTATGGTTGATCTATGAATTAGAAACAACACCATGCTCATATGCATGCTAATCCTCATACATATCCGTCAGAATTGGGTCATTCCCAACTTGCTTACTTTATCAACTTATAATAACATAATGGATGCTATAGCCCATGTATTTGGTTTGTAGTGGTTACTTGTCTCTTGAGGATGCAATGCGTAGGCAAATCTCAGCAAAATCATATGTCAATAGTTTTGGTGTCCTAATCCTAGAGATCATTAGTAGTAAGAAGAATAGCTGCTTCTTCCAATTAGACCAGGGGTGAAATCTCACCAGCTATGTAAGTTTCATCAATGCTATTACGACATATATTATGCTGCACCGATCTGTTTAAGTTGAAATTCCTGCACTAAAATAATTCTTATAGGCATGGAAGCATTGGAGAGCCGACACACAACTTGAAGTGTTAGATCTGTTCATTGGCGACTCACATTCAATAGATGAAGTGCTTAGATGCCTCCACATTGGTTTATTAGGTGTTTAAGTAGACCCAACTAATAGACCCACCATGGCAAGTATAGTCCTTATGTTCAGCAATCACTCTGATAAGCTTCCATAGCCTTGACAACGGGCCTTCTTCCTCCAAAGGAGCACGAAGAGACAGTTGAAAGAGCTTGAGTCCGACGAATCTACCAATAGGTCTATGCTGTGGTCAACCAATGAAATATCAATTACTGAAGCGTATCCTCGGTGAATCGTGACGTGAGTCAAAGTCCTTCTTCATGATTGTCTCACAAAGACTTTGAGATCCTTGGCCTTCCATAGGGACCATTAACGAACAATCAACAAGCACCTTGGTTTTTTGAAAATAGGTTGCTAGTTGCCATCACAGTGGCTTCGCCTATTAAGGAACAAAACGACTACACCAAACTATTAGGTTCTCCTATTAATGAATCCATGCCTAAATCTTCCTTCAGATGTCTCAAGGATTTGTTGAATTCCCTCACCTATTATAGCTCAAGTGAATGTATCAACTCTCACATCTTAAGAAATTAAGATACCATCCTCTAATCATTCCATATAATTAAAATTCATAAGGATAATAACTTTATTTCCTTCAATTTTGATGAGATATTGCAATTTTTCCTGGTTTGCAACTCCACATGCACATGTGAATTTCGGCCATGGTGTGTATTCAATGGTCTTAGCTGAATTTCATGCTCCCGTGGGCTTAGTCCAGATAATTTAATTAAGCTTAAAGCCTCCCTGCTTAAGTCCATAAGCTCCAGTGCAATCAAAATGCAATTTATGTGGGCTTAATGCTATTAGATTAAATGCTCATAATAAGCAAATGCAAATTAATAATGTATTTGCCTAGGAATTGGAGTTGATCTCTAATTTTCTATGCAATGAATAACTAAATGAGTTGCCAAAAATTAGGTGTTAACACTAAACTATGTTATGTATCATCCGTCGCATGTCCCTGTATAGACTACGCGATACAAGAGGATTTATTGCTAGGGTTAGTCTAATAGATTAAATTAATCACATATTAAGGAAAAGTAAGAACAATGAATCCCACATAAAAATACAAGAATTACCACATGCCATTTATAGAATGATCTATATATCCAATACCTTTCTACGGTATTAATAAAGGAAATTTGTTATATGAAGATGTCCAAGTAATTAGCTTAATACTATGATTCCACTTAACCAAGACCTTGCTTGCATTTATAACCATTGGATAACTACCGTTTGAACATCAATAACTAAGATAAAATATTAGCAACCCCACAGTTACATAATTTATGAGGATGATAGCCTAATCCCATACTTAGATTGTTTTTACAATTACAATTTTTGTGCAACTGGTATTGATCATGCTGCAATTATTTATCACACATGCCGGTCCGTAATTATTGTAATGCATTTATTTAGATTCTCCAAATAGTTCTCGCAACAAAAATATCTTGGAGAGCAGACCATGCTGTAGACACCTAGTTTTTTAACTGTCCAATTAAATTGCACACAATTTAGGAGTTAATTTTCTTTAATTGCTAAAATCATAAAAAAAAATTCTATTTAATTGCATGGCATATAAACATTAGGTACATTTTGCATTATTAGAATGTGTTTTTTTGTTTATTTTAATTAAAAACAACAACAAAAAATCAGATCGGGCTGAGTCGATCCAGCCCTCTCCTTCCTTCCCCCAAGGGCCCAGGCCCCTCCCCTTTTCTTTTTCTCTCCCCCGCGTTTAGCCCGGCCTCTCTCTTCCTCCTTCCTTACTCTGTCGCCCCCGTTCTCAGCCGTGGAGGGAAACGAACGGTGGAACGGCTTCACAAAAGCAAAAAGGATGGATAAGCAGCAGAGGGGAGCATCGAAGGGAGTGGAGGCAAGTGGCCGTCGTGGAGAAAACGACCAAAGAAGGGAGAGAGAAAGGCAGCCACAGTAAGAAAGAAAGAAACAGAGCAGAGAAAGAGAGAGTGAAACTGAGAGATCTAGAGAGAGTTTGAGGGAAATAGAGGGTGAAGAAGAGTGAGCTTTGAGCGTCTGAAAGTCGCAAAAGGAAGCAGCAAGCCTTGCTGTTTTCCGCAGACCGACCGACAACCCCCCAGAAGAGGCCCCGATCGGTAAGTTTTTCTCCGGCCTCTTCTTTCCTCTGTAATCCCCTGTTTTGTTTCACAGGTCGGACTTGAGGGGATCGTTTTGCGAGAATCTCAGCCCATACCGGTCCTTCTCGTAGTCCACACGTCGTCACCGAAGGTAAGTATGGGGGTCATCGTAGGAGGCCAGAACCTCGAAACAGGTCGGAGTTCCCTGTTTCTGGCCATGAGTGCCAACTGTTTGACGAAATGCCCAAATGAAGGCCGGAGCTATCGTCACCGAAAGCTGTTCTCGTTATCTTCGTTTCACGCTTCGTTTATGCTTGAATCGATATTCCCTGCCTGCCCTTGTGTGTTTCTTGTGTTTTTACGCCACGGTTCGCACATGTTCGAGGTGGCCACGCGTACACATCCCTTCACCGGAGACATTTTCCCGCACCGATGGAGCCTGCGGTTCAAGGCCGTCTTAGTTAGCCCATTCCTCCTTGCCTTTAGTGTGAATATATGTCTTGATTTTCTGGAATGGTATTTGTTTTGATATGTGTTTTTGGTGACATTAACGTCGCCGGAATGCATTCGATGTTGGTCGAAGTGGTGGCAGACGGAGTGGTGACAGTCGGCGAAGATGTGCCGTTGGTGGCGGTCGTCGGCATTGGTGGTAGGCGTCGATGGCCGGAAGTGAAGAAGTCTCATCGTGGGCCCTCGGTGAAACTTTGGTGATGGAAGTGTTCCTAGAGAGAAGAAGACATCCCAGAGAAGACCAGAGGAAAATATTAAACATTTAAAAAAATAAAAAAAAATGGATGTGAACTGAATGTTAAGTGGGCTGGGCTAGGAGTTTTTTTGGGCTCAAAGAATTGTGGACCTACTTTGCAATTTAAATCAATTTTGCTTGGGCCAAATTTAGTTAATTCGCACCGGGCCCAAAGTCAGTCCTAATTTCGGACCCAACCCGGACCCGGGGTCCGGGTTAGACTCCGACCCGACCCGTTTTAATATTATATTAATAATTTATTATTTTTTATTAAAAAAATTTAATTAGGAAATAGTTTAGAAATTATTATTTTTGAATACTTTTATAAATTATGTGAATTATTTGACTAATAATTGTGTCTAAAATAGGATAAGTCTATAAGGCTATACAATAGGATTTTGAATGTTGTTTTCATAATTACTATGTTGTTATTATGCATATTATTCCTAATTGTATGATTGCATAAATTGTCATGTATTGATTATTATCTCCTTAGTTAATATCAGACCCCTTAGGTTGCATATTTATATTAACTACTAGTTGTTAATGCAATGATTGTGCACCCACATGGTCACCTCACATATTAGTAGATAAGTTCTAAAATCAATACAAACTGTCTGATGAATATTTTTTTGAAATGAATAAGATAAAAGGTATTGAAAGGGCACTAGTCACTCAATTAGCGTAATAAATTCCCTGAACTCATTTAATCTCTAGTTAGAAGTAGGGCAATTCTCCCATTGCCTTACTTGGATATCTAATCGACCTACCATAAACTGATGAGTGATGACTTCTAGATAAAAATCACTTGCATATTAAAACCTAAACCATAAGTTGTAATATGGTATGGGCTTGGGAGAGCCTGAGTTAAGTCTCACCAAGATTTTGCCCGTGCTCATGCTCGTGCACAAGCCTAATCAATTCATCAAACTAGCTAATCATGAATTCTTGCTTCACCATCTCTCTCTCTCCCCTTCTTCATCAAAATTTTCGGTATCAAAGCTGCACCTAATTATATTTATCATGATTGCCCAAACGCCGCCCCTCTTCAATCCCAACTCCACTTACCAATCCAAACTCGATACCCTCCTCTCTTCCCTCCCCTCCGTTGCCAACGACTGCACCAACGGCATCGCCAACGCCACCATCGGCCAACACTCCCAATTGAGCCTATGGGCTCTTTCTCTACCATGGTGACCTTGACATTGCCCCGTGCAGCGACTGCATGGCCACTGGAAAGTAGGATATCCTCCTAAGATGCCCCAACCAGCAGGTCTCTGTGATATAGTATAACGATTACATGTTGCAGTACTCGAACCGGTCCATCTTCTTAGCCATGGAGTGATGGTTGTCTCCCCTTTTGTAATGCAAAAGTTGTCTCAAGAAAAGTACATTGAGAAGGTGCTAAACATATTCAGAGTTCACAATACAAAGCCAAAAGCACTCCTTTAGGAAGTCACTTCAAGCTCTCAAAGGAGCAAACACCAAAGACAGATGAGGGGCGGGAGTACATTGCTAAGGTGCTTTACGCATAAGCTATTAGCAATTTCATGTATACTACGGTGTATATCAGACTAGACGTAACTCATGTAGTGAAAGTTTTGAGCCGTTTTGTGACGAATTCGAGAATGAAATGTTGGGAAGTTGTAAAGTGGCTACTAAGATACCTAGGAGGCACTTTAGGTATGGTACTTTATTTTATGAGAAGCAGTGTAACATTACAAGGTTTTGTTGATATAGATTTTGGTGGTGACATATACAATAGGATGGGCACTTGGGTTATATTTTTACTTTAGAAGGAACTCGAGTCAGTTGGATGTCTAGACTTCAGTAGTGGGTGTCCCTCTTGGCCATTGAAGTAAACTATGTTACTATATTTGAAACTAGCAAGGGGATGATTTGATTGAAGATTTTTTCTCGAGGAAATAGGTACGGAGTAGGATAGTAGTGCTCTTTTCAATGACAGTCATAGTACTATTTGTCATGCAAAGAATCATATACGCTGATAGATGATGTCACATTGTCATTGAAGAAAATTCTCAGTTTGGAAAATCTAGTAGATTTGTTAACTTAGAGTGTCAACATTGAGAACTTAAGGTTGTGTATTACCTCAATTGGCCCCCATGGTTAGTGATGAGGACATGCCATTGCATTAGGACGATTTAGGTTACAAGAATGAGTGGAGACTATGAGAGACTATTATTGTTTTAAAGATCAGCCTCAAAGTGAGAAATCGATTGAGTTGTGGAGTTTAATATTTGCAAGTATTATAAAAGGGTATACATGCAATTTCTTTCATAATTTTGGATGCTCCAAACTCCTGTTATGTACTGGGACGATCTTTCTTATAATTGTAACTCGATATTGATAGTGAAAAGAATACCTAATGCAGCAACGTGATTTTTTCTTTTCTGATTTTGAAAGGATTTCCACGTAAGAAATTCATTTGTCCTTTTCTATGATTTCTTTTATTTTATATCACGCATTCCTAACCATTACAAGAAAAGTCTGTGTGGCTATTTTCTTAACCCTTCCATCAACCCCATAAGTGGGTTAAAACCGGACATCACTCAGATTTGAATTTGGTTAATTTTGTACGTGAGTGATATTCACGACTTATAACTCACCAATCAGAGGGAGATGAAGTTTCCTCTAACTAGAGTCGGTGGAAAACATATTCTTTTTATTTTTATTTTTAATTAACATCTTAATTTAAAATGTCTCAAATTATCCGTTCATCCAACTAATCATGTGAAATTTTGTCCTAAGTCACATAATTTTTTAAAGAAAAATATATCGAAAACACTGTATATACCGAGTGAATGATTGGACTAAGGAATAAGGTGATATTGGAAGATGACATAAACATTTCTCCAATCAATACGGCTGTTGATCGTCGTGGCCTCTCACTTTGAGGGGGTGAAAACCTGTTGAGCATCTGTGCTTATGATATTATCTAAACACTATATGAAAATACCGAGCTCTCTCTCTACTTCTGAACTTTTTATATTTCTTGTTATGCCTTGTGTGAAACCTCTTCATCCGAAACTTGTTTTCACCAATGTCAATAACAAAAAGTAAACGAGAATGTCGTCTCAAACGGCGAAGCCCATGAATTCCGTTCCTTTCTTTTCTTATTTTCCTTCCAAAAGTGTTTCTTATTTTATGTGGAGAAAAGTTCGATAGGTTCATAGACCAATTGGTCCAAAAGTGATTTTTACTTGTCTCTTTGTTATTGAAGAAAATGTTTGATCCCTTCCTTTCATGGGTTTTGTTGACTTTTTTATAATCCCACGGCATGCAACCAGATATCTGATTAACAGATACGTACCCTTAATTGTTTTCTCATTTGTGTTTATCTAGCTTTAACGCTTCATTCAAGTCTTCCGTCCCATGAAGTCAAAAGGTACATGTTAGGTGCAAACTTTCCTCGGTGAATCCGGCAATTATCTCAATCTCACACCAGTTAAGCATTGTGGATTCTAACATCACTTCTGAGATGAGATTATTTAGAGAACTTTCACACTAAAGCCATTGATAGTGGACTTTGGACTCAAGTAATTAGCCTTTGAAGCTCGCTTTTAGTCAAATTTAGTGGCTAACACCAAATTAAGAATTTGTGCACTGCTATAATATAAGAATTAGAAAAGGAAAAGAATGTTGTGCGATGGACAGATTATGGAGGGCCGCATAATTCTTCTAGACAATTGCTCTTCAAGGAGGACATTTTTAACAAGATAAAATCTCATGCCTGAAGAATTTAAAGAACGTGATTTGAGCCGAACAAAATAGTAGGACCATATATTTAAATGAGTTTATACCTTTTTTGAACCTGTTTTTTAAATTTGCTCCTGCCTGTAGTAGCAAATTAACAATGCAAATTTCTATAATGTCATGCACTCCAATTAGATGGTTGAAAAAAGGAATTGAAACATAATTTAGAACGGAGCTTGCAAGATCGAGAATCACCAAGATTTCCAAAATACGAGGGGTTTACAATCTACACGTCCATCTTAAAGTTAGACAAGACTTTTCGATGGAGTCATGGCGTGCAAGTTGCATGGAACGTGTTAAATGGAGAAAACTTATTGGGACGACACTTCGAATTTTATTGTTCCTATAATTCCATGCCGATCTAGCTAAACTTATTAGGACGGCACTTCAAATTTTATTGTTCCTATAATTCCTTGCCAATCTAGCTAAAAGCCAGCACAATCATCAATCCAACCATGAAATCTTGCTTCGCCGTCTCCCTCTCTCTCTCCTTCTCCTTCTTCTTCATCAGGATTTTCAGTACCGAAGCAGCACCCACTTACCTATATCATGATTGCCCAAACGCCGCCCTCTTCAATCCCAACTCCACCTACCAGTCCAACCTCGACGCCCTCCTCTCTTCCCTCTCCTCCGCCGCCATCAATAGCCCCAATGGCTTTGCCAACGCCACCGTCGGCCAAAACCCTCCTGACCAGGCCTACGGGCTCTTTCTCTGCCGCGGCGACCTCGACACAGTCACGTGTAGCGAGTGCGTGGCCACCGGAAAACAGGAGATCCTTCAAAGATGCCCCAACCAGCGAGTCTCTGTGATCTGGTACGCTGAGTGCATGTTGCGGTACTCGAACCAGTCCATTTTCTCGGTCATGGAAGGATATCCTACTATAACGTTGTTTAAAATCCGGAACATCCCTGAACCGGCCAAGTTCACGCAAGTACTTGGAAAGAGCATCAGAGACGTTGCCTATAGGGCTTCAGGCAGCGCGTCGGGGAAGAAATTCGCAGACGCAGAGATGGACCTCACGAGCTTGCTGAAGCTGCACACAACGGCGCAGTGCACGCCGGACTTGACGGAGTGGGAGTGTAACAGATGCCTCCTTTCGGCGATCGATATTCTCGAGGGGAAGCAAGTAGCGCTGACATTCACTCCGAGCTGCAGCGTGTGGTACGAGGTGTATCCCTTTTACAAGACCGCCGCTGTGCGGGCCCCACCTCCTCCTCCGGTTACGACATCTGGAGGTATTGGCAATTTACTGTTTTCTTTGCCATAGTTTACAGTTTACTAAATTGGAATACCGTTACAGACCAAAAAAAATAAATAAAAATGGAATACCGTTATGAGAAAAATTTGCCTAAAGGCTGTACGTGCGATGATAAGGCCATTTATTGAAACTAAACTATCCTTTCATTATTCCAAGACATTGTTTTGAAGAGAGAAGAAAACAAATGAATCAAAATTCAGGCTTCAATTCATGTTGGGGCCAAACGGAGGAGATTATGAAAAGCTGACATGACTGAAGAGGTTTTAAGGCAAGTTTGAGGTTCGAAAGTTGGAAAATGGTGAATATAGATTTGCCTCTAGTTACAGATACGGTTGTACCTTCCGCGGTCCTTGATGTAGATGAGGAATTATCATCGATAAAAACATGTTATCTATCGTGGGCACTCATTTTTTTTCCTTAGTTATTTTAAACTCGTTTCATGTTAGATTTAAGTTTATTTAGTATTATTAGGACGATATATCTGTTTGGACATAGGGGGCCTCTGTCAACGACGAAAGAGTTAATCAAATGGCCCTACTGTCATTAATGGAGGAAGGGTGATGGCGAGGCTTGATTCGCTACAAGTTCAAAGCATGATCATGCTTTTGAGAGCCTGTTGAGAGAGAGAATGTGTGTTAAGTTATGTCTGGAGATTGAATCTCTTGGTCGAAATCTCGAAATTAAGTGTCGAGCTTGAACCCGTCAATCGAAAACCTGACACATTTGAAGTCCGGCCCATATTGTGTGGAAACAAAAATTTGCGTGCGATTAGGATTTGGTTGCTGACTTAAGTCTGGATCAAATTGAAAGGCAAATAAACACCATAATTCACAATGGAGTCAAAGTCCATGTTTAAGTCTGGCAAAGGAATTCCAACAGGTCCAACTCACTGTTGGGTTCATAAAGAAGACCAAAATTGGACTTCTTGTGGCGGTGGTTAATATATTCATAAAGTTAATGGGAGTTGGGTTTTTAAGAGAGATTTAAAGCCCAAGTGCTCGTTTGCAACAGCAGCAGCAATAATTCCAAGGTGAGTTCATCAATTCAATTACGGATAGAGCTCGGAGTATTTAGTTTTTCCCTTTGTGAATTTTCTTAGTGAGACTGTGAGAGGTTGTGAGTAAACACAATTGTGAATTCTTTGAGTGTAATCTAGGGCTGAAAACACTCGAGTGACTCAATGATTGCAAACTCTTTAATTATCCAAATTCATAGTGGATTTCTTTGTGGTTGGTTCTACCTATGAAATAGGTACCAAGAATCAGACCAAATCATGTAAATCTTTGGTGTCCTTCTTATTCGGTTGATTTTCTCTAATAATTTTAATATCTTATTATCTCACGGATATTTCATTGCAAGGTTCATGAGCTTCCATGTTATTTCATGACAATTGATATCAAATCTAAGTCTAGGATTTCTAGAACTAGCACTTTTGCTGTCTGATCATTGTCCAGAATATTGTATTTGGGATCATGTTTCAAGCAAGAGTTGAGATTGAGAAGGTCAATAGGAGGAACAAGTAACGGAGCATTAAGATGCATGCCCTTAACAATCCAAAATTTAGTGAAGGAGTTGGAGGATAAGTTGTTGGAAGAAATAAAAGAGGCCAAGAAGGTACAGTTGATGGAGAAAGAAAAGAGTATAATGCTGTTGAATCCGTCGGATAAGTTGTTGACTGAAGTGGTCGAAGAAAAGGCTATGACAGCATTATGGCCAAAATTTGAGTTACTTTATCTTACGAAGGATTTGAATAATTGATTATATATATTGAAAAGAATGTTTCAGTTCTGAGTGGTTGAACGGACATCAATCAGAGCCCATTTTGGATGAGTTTAAAAGATTCAAGATGGACTTAAAAAATGTCAATGAAGTCTTTTCTCTTGAGAAACAAGGCGTAATATCATTAGTATCACTACCAGATTTTTTTTGAGAACTTCACTAACACTCTTCTAATTGGGCGCATTATGATTTCCTTGAAAGAGATAAAGTCCGTATTGTTTTCTAAGAAGTGGCAAGTAACGAAAATATAAGTTGGCATATGATATGACGTAAGGTTTGGCTACTCGAAAAAGAGAAAAACAAAGATAATTTGGCAGTAGCAGATGGAAGAGCCATTCTAAATAGAGGTCCAAGGTCCAGAATCATTGATGTTGTTGTTGCGATGTGTAACGACCCGGTCCGACGAGGGCACGGAGTGATCGCCGGAGCCAGAGAGGGCTCGGACAAAGAGCTGCTTCCGGCAAATTTCGTGGATGGCGAGGGGATTGCATTGCTCCTATCCCACATTGCTTAGGGAGTGAGATCTTGGTGAGTTTATAAGGCTTGGCCCCTAACCCTTGTGTAACGCGTTTTAAAACCGTGAGGACTTAGTGTTCAAAGCGGACAATATTACACAAGGAGTGGCGTAGCGGAAGCGTGGTGGGGCCGAGGTCCTTACAAATGGTATCAGAGCCAACTCCCGACTGCATGTGGGACCATAGCGAGGACGCTATGCTCGAAGGAGGGGAGAATGTAACAACCCGGTCTGACGAGGGCGGGGAGTGATCGTCGGAGCCAGAAAAGGCTTGGACAAGGAGCGGCTCCCGGAAGATTTCGTGGATGGCGAGGGGATTGCATTGCTCTTGTCCCATATTGCTTAGGGAGTGAGATTTTGGTGAGGTTATAAGGCTTGGCCTTTAACTCTTGTGTAACGCGTTTTAAAACCGTGAGGACTTAGTGTCCAAAGCGGACAATATTACACAAGGAGTGATGCAGCAGAAGTGTGATGGGGCCGAGGTCCTTACAGGATGAGGTGAGTAACTACAAGAATCATAGTCCGAAGTACAAGGGTAAAGGAGTTAAGGTGGAGTATGCAGGTGATGGTAATATAGTTATCATAACAGATGATAGTTCAGTATGCTCTTCCTTCATATTTAATTTCCTATTGATAGGTGATCAAATGTGGTTCATACTAGAATACATTTTTCCTTCGGCCCTGTCATTTTACCATAACCAAATGGTGTATGCTAGGATTGCAATTGAAAGTTTAGACTTTCTCATTTAAGCCTCTCCATTCAGGTATCTCTAGGCCCCTTCTTGTGTGTCAAATCACCAATCTTCACTTTTCAATCTTAGGTCTAATTCTAATCTAGTGGAGTGGGGTGTTAGAATGTTTAAATGTTAACCGTGCTTTCATCTAAAAAGCTTTTAGATTAGTTTGGCAATTGTCTTATATAAAGTAATGGCACGTGTGCAGGAAAAAGCAACAAATTCACTGTGATAAGCATCACCATTGCTGTTCCCGTTGGAGGTATTATGGTACTTCTCTTTCTCACTTGTTTGCTTCGAAGAAGAAAGAAGATGTATGAAGTCGTCAAAGGAAAAAGTGGTAAATTGACTGTTTCCCTTTATTTTTTTGTAAACTATTTACGTCATATAATTGATCGTGTTATGATACCTCTTTATTTTTCATAAGGAATCAGATATATAAATCACACGATTAAGAGTTTGTTTAATATAATTGTAACTATGTTGGGCTAAAAATTTGTTGTCAAATTCTGCAAGTTGTGAATTGAGTTATACAAACTCTAAAACTGCAATACCTTAAAACTCGACGAGACAACTCTATAAGCTTAAATTCAGCTACTACAGCAAGCCCTTTCTCATAATTCAAGTTGGTCAGCAAGCCGTATCAAATCAAACAAGTGAAGCTGCTAATCCTTCTTACAAGCTTTAAAAACGTTGTATTTGTATTTATCAATGCCTAAATATCAATAGTTTTCCTTTTAAACTTATTACTAAAAGCCAACGTACGTTGGAAATCAGAATCAATTAAATGACAACTAGTATCAACTTTTGTTAGTATTATACGAGACCAAAGTTATATGATTCAGAATACTAGTAGGTATAATATTTTCAATGCCTAAATATCAATAGTTTTCCTTTTAAACTTATTACTAAAAGCCAACGTACGTTGGAAATCAGAATCAATTAAATGACAACTAGTATCAACTTTTGTTAGTATTATACGAGACCAAAGTTATATGATTCAGAATACTCGCAGGTAATATTATCGTTTCTCTTATATGTACATCACAAAAGTTTTATGTCGCTATAATAGAATCGTAAAATGATGTTATCATGATTTTACATCAGTTATTTTGTAAACAAGAAAACTTACATATTATTGCAGGACTATATCAAAAAATTTATAGAAATGTAGATATCGAACCTGTTAATTCACATCTGTTACTAATTTGTGTTATCAAATGGGGATCGCAAAAATAATGTTTCATTTCTATACATTTGAAATTTAATTGATCATATTTCGGGTGTATAAGTTATTCTATACATGTCATATCATTAATAGACCCAAGAAAAAACATGAAACAAGTCTACCCAACTATAATATGGCTTTTCTTTGTACGTGTATAATTTGGTTTACTCCAAAAAAGCCAACGACTATTTTTCCGTTAGCTTAGTAAATGCGCGAGAAAAAGGAAGTTTTATTCAAAATTACATGCACACGTGTATTTTAAGTAAAAGTACAAGTATTTTACTAATAGAGGTATCAACTTGAAATATGTAAATTAGTTTGGTGCAATTCGAGGTTCCTCATTTTCAAGATGTGATATAGAAACCCATGCCAGAATTCTTAACCGATGGAATGTTATTGGTCAATAAAACGATAGCGCTGGCCATGCATGCGTTCAAATTTCTTGGTCAATTGAACTCCATCTGTCGTCAAAGAGGATTTCTTGGATTCCTCTTTTTCATGGATAAGTTAAGCTTGTTCATCGACCATGAAGAGTGGAGGACTAGTTCCACTACAACCCCATATTGACTTTAGTACAAGATGTTCCAAAGCAAACATATATCTCAGGAGCTCCTATAACTGCTGCTATAACAACTAGGGGTGAGCATCGGGTCCATTTCAACAACGGAACCTGCCAGAAATGGCCTGGTTTGTTCGGCACTGAGTCAGTACCTCCATCCAGGCCGGTCCCTGAATTGAACAGGCTTTAAGCCGGCTTTGAAGCCTCTGAAAAAAATTAAAACTTTTGCACGCAACAAGATTAGAACTATGTCTTCAATATGTACAAAAAACCATGAAACCACTTAACCATGGGCAGTTTTTCCTTTTTATTATGATAACCTAAACTTTTACCCAAAATATAAAATGAGCTGGTGGGATAGGCCGGTTTATAACCAAGAGGTTCGGTTCCCGGAACTTGATTGGAACCAACCCACCCTAGAACTGATCATTCCTATATAGAACAACCTCCACCATAAACAATCCACAACAATCAAGATTCAAAGACAGTATTCGGTAATGGAAGAATCCGATTGTTCATGCTCTTTCAATCTTCAAAACTGTACTTGACTGCCCAATCAATTATGATGCTATCGATAGAAGGAATAGTTTGGTAATGTAACAGCTCATTTCTGGCCTTCAAGATGAAGTAGATGCAGCAATTCCACAAAATTTTTACCAAACACCTATGGAAATCTCTCCCTTTCATAGCCTGCTGCATCAGGACAATTCAAACTTTCAATCACCAATATCTCTATTCGGAAAACAAAGATCAAGGGCACTCTTCCGCACTTGCTAAGAGAAACTGCATCTAAAGAACAAATGGTATCTAATCTCAGTGCTTTCATAACACAAAAAAACAGTAAGTTTGGCCATAATTAGAGGACTATCCATCAGTTCCTTCAAATATAGGCAGCTTATCTTGTATGCATCCAAACCTCAGCACATTAAGTGAAAGACAAATTAGTTGATGCCAATCAACTCTTGTGCCTCTATTCTTGACAATCTCCCGAGCAGAAGCAGAGGTAAGAATGTCACTTGAAGCAGCAGTGCAAGTACCTCTGTCTTCCAAAGAAGGCTTCGGAAAAATTATACCGCAAACAACTACTTGGATTTATACTTAGGGCATAAATGATAACCATTCTGTTCTAGAAATTGATTTTTTTATTCCTATTCCCTGGACGAATTTCTAAGCAAAAATATGCATTTGATAATGACATAAAATTTCTATTCCCGAAATATAAGTTCGTTTGATCGAGACACAAAATTTCTTCCTCCTTGAGCGGTTAGTGGGTGGACGGCAACGGGAGGCAACCAACGTCGGACGGTTGAGGATCATAAAACGCCGACCGGCGGGTGGCAAAGGATGGCAAATGGCGACAGCGGACGGTCACGCGAGGCGGCCAGTGGCCAGCGGTTGGGCAACCGGCTAGTAGCGAGAGCGAGTGATAAGAAGAATTTTTTTTTCATTTTTGTTCTAGAAATAGAAAAGTAAAAAAGTTTTACTTTTCATTTATATTCCAGACCTATTTCTGAAATCAAAATTTGTTCCAGAAATAGAAAAATGAAATTGTGTTACCAAATGTATTTCTATTCTAAACATGTTCCCGGGAACAGAAAAATAGAAAAACAGAGAAATATAATAGTTATTATATGCACCTCTAGTCTTCAAACCTGGCATTGGGCCATTTACATTCAAAGTTACAAAATAGATTAGCCACTTTTGCAGTTCAAAGAAGAGCAGAATCATAAACTACTCTCCTTGGGTATACATCCAGCAATATACTGTTATGAGGCCATGAGTCATGCCAAAGTGACAGATTTACCATTACCAGCTACATAACGAGGCCTCAAAATACTCCTAATCTTTAACAATTCCCTCTAATCAAAGGTAGCATCTGCACTGCAATTAAGACCTAACATTACCCTCAGCATGAAGAAGTAATCATGATACAAGATTCATCTCATTACTTTGTTTCCTATAGCATTGATGATTTTCTTCTTCTTTTCCTTCTTGACCAATCAAGTGAGTAAAGATTGCTTCGGGGTAGGGGGACACAACCATGCTAGTCTAATCTGGTGCTCTTCATTTTGAATATGTTCCCAAGCACTGGCTACCCTATAAACGCCACTGTTGATGCAATTTGATATTCAAATTGAGTTGTTTGGTAATTTAGGTGCAAACGAACTAAACACCGTGGAGTCCTTGCAATTTGACTTTGCTACCATACAAGCTGCAACAAATGATTTCTCTCATGAAAGCAAGTTGGGTGAAGGTGGATTTGGTGAAGTTTTCCAGGTACGTATCACATAATAGTTGGAAACAATAGAGAATGCTTTACATATGGATTGAACATAATGATGTCGAAGAAAGAGAAACACTTAAAGCTTTTTTTCGTTAATTTTTTAGTAGTTGTAACAAGGAATTAAATGATGAATACAAAACACTTTAGGGTAGCCTTCCTAATGGACAACAAATTGCGGTGAAGAGGCTATCTCAAAGCTCAAGACAGGGTGATGGAGAATTTAAGAATGAAGTTCTATTAGTTGCAAAGCTTCAACACCGAAACCTTGTGCGACTACTCGGATTTTGCTTGGAGGGAGACGAAAGGCTACTCGCCTACGAGTTTGTGCCAAATAAAAGCCTTGATTACTTCTTATTTGGTATGTTGCCGTTTAACCTTCTTTTGTGCAGAATGTACAATTTGCTTGAAATCAAATGTTCAAGCTTTCACTAGCTGTGGAAACCTTGAATTTTTTGGTTTTTGTTCTTTCAACTCATTATAGGTTTTACTTGAGCTACCTTTGATGAATGCGAGTAAATATATGTTGATTTTGTGTGATGAGCTTCGCCTTGAGTTTTTGAATAGGTGCCACATCCTAGCACATTAATGAATTTTGGTGCAATGATGCAGACCCCGAAAAAAGAGGACAATTGGATTGGCCATTACGTTATAAAATAGTATTTGGGATAGCTCGAGGAATGCTCTATCTACACGAAGATTCTCGTCTCCGGATCATCCATCGTGATCTAAAATGTAGCAATATCTTGTTAGATAGTGAAATGAACCCGAAAATTTCATATTTTGGCATGGCAAGAATATTTGGAGTTGATCAAACTCAGGCTAACACAAATAAAATCGTGGGGACTTTGTAAGTCTTAGTTCTTGAATATATGAATTTGTGATTGCATGCTGGACTTGCTCATTTTATCTATTTAAGGATGCCACTTGATCTGAATCTAAATCTGCAATATACATGTGGCTAATGTTCATTTTTGCAGTGGTTACATGTCTCCAGAATATACAATGCATGGAGAGTTCTCAGTGAAATCCGATGTTTATAGCTTTGGCATACTACTTCTTGAGATCATCTGTGGCAAGAGGAATAACTTCTACCACCAATTGGATGGGGGTGAATATCTTGCTAGTTATGTGAGTTTTACCCTGCTAGTGCGACAATTATTGGCACCACACTCTTTGTAATTTTGGTAAAGTGAAATTGAAATTCCTTCGTAAAAACTCGGTCCTTTTAGCCTTTAGAAACACCAATGGCTTTTATTCTGTTCCTCGGTCATATATGGTTTTTTACAAGATTCAGATGTCTAGCATGATGAGTCATCGAATTAATGCGACAATTCTGTGAAGATTTTCTGAACTTACTCTTTTAGGTGTGGAATCAATGGAGAGAAGGCACGCCCTTGGGAGTGTTGGACCCAGCTATCGTGGATTCAAATTCAAGAGATCAAGTGCTTCGATGCCTGCACATTTGCTTACTATGCATTCAAGAAGATCCTTCTATCAGACCAACCATGGCCACTGTAGTTCTCATGCTCAGCAGCAATTCAATTACCCTGCCGTCACCTCGACGTCCAGCCTTCTTCGTCCAAAGTAGATTGCGGCGACTGAGCATCCCAATGGAAGAGCTTGAATCGGACCAATCCATCGGGAGGACTATGCCTTTGTCAACCAATGGCATGTCGGTTACCGAATTGTACCCCCGGTGAATGGTGGTGCGATCGAAATCCTTCTTCATGGATGGTCTCATAGTAGGATTGCTTGGCTTTCCACCGTGATTTTTTTATGAACCATAACCAAAAATCTATGTATTGGGAGAATAAGCTCTTAATTGCTCAAAAGGGGTTCTTGTACATTTAAAGAAAGAGTCTACTTATGTTGTCAATTATATTTATTATTATTCTTCCAAGATTTTTTTACTATTTGAGGCTAAATCATGCATCGATCCACTGTAATTTGGCCCATTTGTACATTCTTGTGCTTCTATAAGGATCAATACACTTCTCTTGTCCAGACTACATAATCGAATTGAAGTCTTCGTTAACTGTCCCAGTGGACTACACATTTTTTCACTTTTAAAAATAGTTGGGCTTCGATGTTGTTAAAACTATACCTTTTAAGTGCCCCATCTTTGATAGGCTTTCTCTGGGGTGCTGATAAACCCAAATGGGATTTGCGGGCTCTTATTGCAGGCAGATCTTGTCTGGCCCATCTTCGTGTAATTGGTTGTCTAACTCACCTCAACCCTTTTGAGCGATCCTTTGTTCAAAAGCCCTTCTTTGCTATTCGGAAATCCTTAGTTGAAGAAACGAAAGCGATCTGTTTGACCAAAAAAATAAATGAAAGTTTTTGTATTCTTTGATAGTATTTATAGCTCGAGAGAAAGGTTATTTACCAGCTTTGTGAATACACTTTCTCTTGCAAAATCAGGAATAAATTTGTTGCAGTTGTGTCTTCATAGTTCTTTGATTGACTTAATAGACTTTTTAGTTAGCTGTCATGGTATTTCAATTAGATTACCTCTATCAATATCTTATCACAGAGTTGACGGACGAGTGTCAAATTGTTATCATTTGGGGAGAGGCAGTAAAGCCATCCTCAACGTTTTTGGTGACAGGTTTCGCAAAACCTCACCAAGAACAGTTGATGATCTACAAGCCATCGCTAATGAGAGTTTCAAATCAATTTTGACTCTTTTTTTTTTCTACGGTTTTGCCCATTGCCTATCGGTCTCTTCTAGTAGCATTAGCTCGTTTAGGTAACTACAACAATAGCATATTTTTGCCCAAGGTCTCTTCCCTAATACGGGACGGTTCACCCACTTCTTGTTCTTCTCTTGTTCGATAAATTAGCCGCAAGAATTTAGTCACGTACGCCCACAATACTGAGTGAATTCTAATTAAGGAATGTTAAAAAAGTTCTTGGATTTGCTAGAATATATCGCCTTTATTCACACATGTGTCCTCTCCTTAACCATTGAACCAAAATATACCCAATCACTTACAAATCAAGACATTAAAAATGATCAAAATAAATGAAATTTCATACTCTATTGATTGATTTGGTAATGACAAAAACTTGTCTAGACTTGTCAAACAAGTGGGTCTGATAGGGTTTGGGTCGGGTTGAAAATGATCCAACCTAAATTGACCCATTTAAACTGTTTTGACTAATGTCCATTTGATATAAATATAGTGACTCATATCTGACCAGCCCATACCTGACCTCACTCATATCACTAAAATACTTACATATTTAATCCAATCTAGAAAAACTCATACCTAAACTGAAGTTAAAGTGTAGAGTGAGGGAGTGCGAGACAAAGTGAGGGAAATAGAGAGTGAGAGAGAGTCATAGAGAGGTTGAGTTTGAGTAAGCTGTGAACCCATTTAGCACCCATATTATTTTGGTTTTACCCATCCAAACCCATTTATGACCCATTTACTAAATAAAACTAACTCATATAACAACTCATCGTATCAAATATGGGTTAAGAAATGGGTCTATGACTTATTTTGACAGGTCCTGTCCTCCTCAACTACCTAGAAGTTCAACCCATATTTTCTGTGAGATGATTTTTCTATTTTTCATGTTACACGCACGCAAGCAGTTTAGAATCTTGACTAAGTCCAAGGATAATGAATTCAATGAGAGAGAATTGGCTTCCCTCATGTCTAAGCACTCCTTTTTTCTTGATATTATTTCTTTTCTTTTAAGATTTCCTTTTACAATGGCGAAAAGATCTATTTTAGTTTTGTCTCTATTGAAATGGAAATCAACTTCTATATGTTTCATTTTTGCTTGGACTGTCGGATTTGCTATAAGTTTAAGAGCAGCATCATTGTCACAAAACAAGGTAGTCGGTACTCTTAACCATACGCAAAGATTGCAAAGTAGACATCGCATCCGAACTATCTCACAACCAATCTTAGCTATGGCTCGATATTCAGATTTAGCTGATGACAATGAAACAATTTATTGTTTCTTCAATTTCCATGAGAGTAATGATTCTTCCGAACTTAACACAAAATCCAGTAACATATGCATTACTCATGGGACAAGTGGCATGTCATAATAGGCCGTTATCTCCATATTACAATCTCGAGATAGAAGTATTCTCAGTCCTGGGCATCCTTTCAAGTATTTCACGATTGTCAATGATGCATTTGTATGGGATTGTTTTGGATCATGCATAAATTGACAAAGAATCTGCACTACGTTAACGTATGCTAGGTCTAGTCATTCTGAGATAGATGAGTTTTTCCAACAAGTCTCTGATAGCTCGATGGTTCCTTGAGCAATGGATCCTCGTTTAAAACCTTCCTGCCGTGTGAAACCCTTGGCCACTAATCAAGCTTTGTAATGCTTAACGGAACGATTTTCCTTGTATTTAATCTTATAGACTCATTCTCGCCTTGTAGATCTGATGTTAGAGGACAGTTCAAGAAATGAAATATTAAGATGCCTCCACTTTGCATTGCTATGTGTTCAAGAGAACATATCGATATAGCCAGCCATGGCATTGGTGGTTTTAGTGCTAGTGAGCGAGGGGCGACCCTCCTAACGCTGACACAGCCTGCATTTTTTATTGATCCCAGTGGTAGAGAAGTGTCAACTTCATCTATTAATGGCTTAGCAACAACATCAATAAACGAAGCTTCAATGACGGATCCACACCCTAGATGATAAAATCAATGAAGGATAAAAACTAACTATGGAAGCAAGATGATGCGAGCTGCTCTTAAGATAAGTTAATGCTTTTGTAAGGTCAAAATTCTAGGTAAGTTCACTAGAAATCTAACCGGAGAATATGTGGTGGAAAGGCGGAAATTAGAATGGAAATTCTATTATTGTTAGCAATTCTGATCTCTAGAAGAAGTGGTGGACTGCTTGCGCAGTGGACGATGTGTTTATTCATCGTCATTGAGGCTAATTCACTAACACTATGTGCAGGTTCATCTAGATTGGCGAAAATAAGAGAACAAAGTCCAGGAATAAGAGTGCACGGCCAAAGTTAAGTGTAATTTGGAATATTACACCAGAACTCTCGGTGAACTTATACCTAGAAATCATTCACTATTTACATGGTTTCCAACTTTTGACATACAATAGAAAGTTTCAATATATCTTAAAAGTAAGTTCTTCACATTAGTAACTTTCTCCAAGTAAAACTTTCCAGGCCAGCTTCTTGGCCATGTACGAGAAAATGTAGGAAAGACGACGTATATAGCCGTGCCTTAAATCCAAACTTTTATCATTTATGGTCAATGTTAGACTTAGGAATTCAAAAAAACTGTGATCCATTATCGAAAAATTTATGGCCGTCCTCGGTTTTACCCCAAAATATTCTGCAATTCCCACTTGCACTATCCCCTACCAGACTTCTTTCTTCTTGGTCAGACCGTCCAATACGGGTCAAGCTTGTCAGGCAAAAGCACCTTGACCTGATCCGCGAGAGTCCGCGTTGGAAAAGATGAACTTAGAATATTCTATTGTTTCCTTTATCGTTATTGTCCTTGTCTACTCCAATCTCTATCATCGTTTACCTTTGTACCAATTGTTTAGACAAAGATCAACGTGTTAACACAGAAGTGAAGGTCAAAGATTTTGACAAAATTAATAATGTCTAAGACAACTTTGGGCAAGATAATTGACGGATTGATAATTGACAAACGGGATTGCACACAAGAAATAAACCCGGGGCAGAATCTGATTCTAATATAATATTAGAATAACCAATTCAAAAAACTTACGTCAATAGGTAGAGAGAGATCACATATATTTTATAAATCATGTAAGCCCTGTAAGTAAACGATGTTAGATACTTTTTTTATGTATGCAGGCATGATAATTCAATTAAAAAAAATTGTTAACAATAAGAAAGGAGTGGAAAAGTGGAAAAATTATCCAAAAAATCTTAAACTTAATGTATGGCTATCAAGCCAAACATAAGCTTTCCAATTTGGCCAATGTATTACTAAACCTTTTGATGTTTCTCAGTGTGGTCATTCTGACCAATTTAGCTAGAGATTGCTACTGTAACGGTCTAGTCAGTGCCGATTGTCCTCCGTGGATTGGGTGGCGATCTTATGTGTCCAAGGGGGGCTCAAAACAATGTCGTCTTGTAATTTATTTTTTCTTGTTTTCCTCTTCTATCCTTTCTTTCTTCTTTTTTTCCTATTTTATTGTTTATTTTCTTCTCCACTGATGGGGTCTCAACAATGGCCAAACCCTGCCGGTAGGAAATCTGGAAGATGAAGGAAAAAACACAAAAAAAGGAAAAGAAAGAAAATAATTTTTTTTTAAAAATATCTAGAAACGACGTTGTTTTGAGCCTCGTCGGACACATTAGATTGCCAAGTGTGTCACATAGGACAGCTAGTATTAACTAGACCGCCACGTCAGTGATATACAACCTAAATTGATCGGAAGGATTACTTGGAAAATTGTCAAAAGGTTTAGGATTACATTGGCCAAATTAAAAAAAAAGTTTAGGACTGAATTGACAGCCGTATAATAGGATTAGGACTTTTTGGACAACTCTCCTATTGAAAAGTTGGTATTTGAGGGAATAGATCATTACACGCGATTGGATATTTCATATAATTTTATGGGCAAGTGTATAGTATCTAGGTAAGTACGAGTTTGAGCTTACAATTTTTTTAAAAAGATTTATTTTTAGCTAATTATGTAAAATGCGACCGTGATGGATCAAATATATAATAAACTTATTTTAAGCAGTCAGGATAGTAAAAGTTCGACATAAACATCTGATGTTAATATTGAATGTTGATGTCAACCAAAATCCATACTTCTATTCCGGAACATCGCTTTGATACGTTCAAACACAAGTTTTTTTGACTTAATGACAATTATCAACGAATGGGTTAAGAAAAAGGAGTTGGAAGGTTCTCTAAACTTATTAAACGTTTCAAGTTAATCGATGAGAAACAATGATTGTGGATGCATCAAAACTTCCAACAAAAATGTTTTACTAAATGAGGGAGAAATTTTTTAGTAAGAAGTCTCAGCATCTCTAATTCTGTAGCACTACTCTTCAAGAAAATGTTAAGCTTGTGTTTATGTCCTACATAAAGAACAAAACCAAGCAGGAGATAATTAAGTAGGGATAAGAACACCACAAATGTTATAATTTTCGTACGGCGCTCACTTAAATTTCATAACTTGTTTTTTTCACCACTTGAGTGTCATAACTTGCAATTGATCAGTTGGGTGCCACAATTTTTAAATATTGTTTACCCTAGTGCTAGAAAATTTGGCAAGGCATGGTACTTGAGGTGGATATTTCTAAAACTTATAGCAAAGTTATCAATTGAAAAGTTATGCGGCACTCAAGTAATCGAAAAAAAAATTATGACACTCAAGTGAACTTCGTACATATAAATTATGGCACTCAAATAAACGAAAAAAAGGTTATGGCACTCAAATGAATGCGATACGAAAATTATGATACTTGTTGTGTCTTTTTCCCTAATTAAGTATTGCCTGCGTCTCATATGTGGCGTATTACGTTTAATTGTTGTTGTGCCAAAGTAAGCATAATGTTGGTAATTTTTTCTCGTCACCTATGTGATTATTTTGGTAACTCTGTCGGCCACTTGCACATAATATTAAGGAAAATTTTCAAATAGGCTCTAAAATGAGGCCAATCTTCTCAAAAGACCCAAAAGTGAAACCTCATCTCAAATAAGACTATAAAATAGGCAACTTAGAGCACGAATGATAATCATTCTATTTCTCTATTTTTATATTTTTCTCTTCCCAAGAATAGGTTTAAGACAGAAATCCATTTAGCAGCACAATTCATTTTTCTATTTGCGGGTCAAATTTTCAACTCAAAAAAAGGTTTGGAACAGAAATGAGAAGTAGATTTTTTTTTTACTTTTCTATTTTTGAAACAAAAATAGAAATAACAACTCTTCTTGCTCGCTCTTGCCAGCCATCGATTGCCGGCGCTGATCGATCGCTGGGATCAGAAATTTAAGAAGGCCTATCAAACGAATTTCTATTTTGGGAACAGAAATTTAGTATCATTATGAAACGATACTTTCTACTTAGATTCTTATCTGAGCAATATAAATAATTTTTTCTATTTCTGGCTAGAAATTTGGCCGGGGATGGAAATGGTTTTCATTTGTGCCATTAATCTCAAAACACACCCCCATTGGCTATGACTGCTTAAGCTATATATGAGCTCTTGATCATTGCCGCTAGATCTTCGAGTTGGTGGCCATGGCCACTCTAGCATCGAGCTCTCAGCCATGGCCACTCCCTCTCTTCTCACTCGTGACAATGGCTACCAGATCTCTAAGCTCCAACCCATGGTCACTAGAGCTTTGAGCTCACCGTTATGGTTGCTCCTTCTCTTCTCACTCATGGCTCTCTAGCTCGTCTAACATGCAGCCCTCTAGCTCCGCTCACTCGCAGCATGGTCGCCCAAGCGCCGAGCTCTAAGCCATGGCCATGGCCGAAAAGCCGTGCTTCAATGAGAATAATCCAACTTGCTGGAAGCGAATAAATATATATGATGGACAACGCAACTTTGACCGAATCATGGTCCATGTTGGATTTTCCAATATTAATGGCCGAAGACTCCCACAAATATTAGGAAAGTTAATCTCCGAAACTTGGTTTCAGATTCCCCTTTTCTTTTTTACATCAACGTGACCTCCACTTAAATTTCGGACGAGTTTTACTCTACGGGATCAAAATCAAGTCATCTTTTAACATCGGAACTGCCGTCGCCACGTCTCTCCGCTTGCTCCTCGCCTTCTTCCTCCTCCTCCTCCTTGTCTCCTTGAAATCGAAGAAGCCCTCTAAGCAGTTTGTGAACTTGAAGATTTGGTCGCCTGATGTCGAAGAAGAACAGAGGTGGACCCCGCTTGGAAGGTGGCGGCGGCTTGGAACGTGGGAAATAGAAAACAACCAAGAAGAAAATGAATAGAAGAAAGGGGGAAAAATGAAAATGAAAAAAGAAAAGAAAAGAAAAAAAAACAATGCCCTAGGCGAAAATGCCTCCAACATGGCTTGAAAAGTGGTAACGTGAAATGCACGTGCTCGCCAAACGGCGAGGATATGACCGGCTGGTGAGCTGAAGTTATGTTTTGAGATTAAGATGTTAACTTCATAGTCTTATTTGAGACAATTCCACTTTGAGACATTTTTTATAAAATTATCCCACTTTAGGGCCCATTTGAAATTCTCCCCAATTTTCATTTATGTGTTTCTAAATTTGATGTTATGGCTGTCATTACAATTTATCACATAGGAGCGTTCATTGTTTCAGTTGAAGCAAATATCAAATCTAATCCGATCTAATATATATTAGCAAAATTGAGTTTTGTGCACTGAATACATTCAATGCACTGGCAATCAATGAGATAGATAATCATTTTGTTTACCACATTGAAGGTTTTTTAGAGAGAGATATTCTAAAAATATGTAATTCCATCGTATCTATGAAATTTATCATAGCCTTATCTCTTTACGAATAATGCACCACGTGGTCCGATCAAGTCATTGCTTCACATGGTCCGACTCAAGTCTTTGCTTAAAAAGACCAATCAAAAAGCAAATTAATTGCATTCTCAATGTGTAAATTACGTATAATCGCAAAAGTAAATTCTTATAGTTACATGTTCACAGCCATTATCTATTTAGTATGCCTTCTATCAAATTTCATGGAAACAAACTAATCTGAACCAAAAGAAAAACAAATGTACGTAAAATTTATATGTAAATAAGTTGATAAAATTAAATTTTGCAATAAAAAATTATTTGATGCAATTATATTACTCTTATTGATGTGTTCATTTTCATTTCCCGTACGTGGTCCTATCATTAGCCAAGATCAAACACGGTTTTGATAAAATGGAACCATTTTTTTTTCTAAGTTGATGCCTATGTTTAATCAAATGACCTGAAGTTATTAGCATCGATTTCTATAAAAACCCAAGATTAAGAGGTTTTTTGAGGTTTTTAGGAACTTCTCCCAGATTTTTAACGATATAACATTTGCTTTTTCGTCCGACGACTATGTATCAAGCAACCACTTGTTTGTTTCTATATTTGATACCAGTTAAATGGCAAACAAGAGGGTGATTCCCTTTTCAATGAAGCAGTACTGATCATGAAGGAGAAATTCCCCATATGACATAAGATCATTCCTTCTGTTTTTTTTTTTCGTGTCCATGATGTTGGATTTGAGGTCCAAGTGGAGTATATATTGGCGATGATGAGGAATTAGCTCTAGAATATATATGATGCATAAATCAATCGATTCAATATGACAAACTCAGCCCTCAAATGGGGATGCCGGCCTCATTGAGTAACGCACGGAAATCTGTATGGCTATTGCTTCAAAGAAAGAAGAATATCCTGCTAGCTTTTGCCAGCTCCTCATCTTCATCTACAAATGAAATCGAGATGTAGTTGACAACGTACTACTCCAAGTATATTCAAAGAGCCGGCGAAGAAAATATCGACATTCTAAAATGGTGGTAGAGTCGAGCCTTGTGTTCCCCGATTCTTTCCACCATGACCTGTGACGTGCTCGCCATGAGTTCTTTGATCTCATCATAGTCCATGTACAGTACTTGTTGATGGATAATGAAAGAAAATAGTTATAGCTTGACTGCGAATAATGTAAGAATGATTGTTTGCACGCATAACTGATTTAGCAAAAAATTAATCTACGGCCTCGGCTAGCTTGCAACAGGTTGTGGTGTGGAAGGTTCACGGAGGCGACACGGCCAGGCTGATCGTGGTGGTGCCCTCATTGTGTGGACTCCCAGCTCGATGGGGGCTACGTTGGTATTTTCGAACACGACCAGAAATCTCCAAGTGACTCTTTTCTTCTTTGCTGAGCGTCCTCCACTTTGGAGTTGAGCGTCCTCCCCTTTGGATTGCCTCCAATTATTATTTTTTTAATTCAACTTCATTAAAGCCCTCTTGACCTCCGCTTGGAATTTTCCTTTAATCTGCAAAGGCACAAGAACAAATTTATCACGGAGAGCACAAAGGGGTGGTCAGTGTGACGCCAGCGCGGCAACGTTGTCGATCACGGGACGGAGTAGCCGCAAATTTCTCGGTGCAGAATCAAGGGCAACTTCGTCATCACAATGCGTAGTTGGACATCATGGAGCAGAGCGGCAGCAGGTGTGGCGCAGCAGAGGGACAACGCCGGGGGCAGCGGCTAAGCACGAGCATGGGCACGGCGGGAGGAGCCGCAGGCAGCAAGTTGGTGTGGGAACAGCGGTGTGAACCACGGTAGGCACAAGGCAGTGCGCCGGTTTGGCAGCAAGGTAGCGCGGTGATGCTGGTGTGGTCGCAAGGCGGCGTAACTGTGAGGCGGGCATGTGCACGACCGAGTCTCTCTCTCTTACTCTTGCTCTCGCTCATGTGTGTCTCTCGTTCTCTCCGAAAGTTCTCTCCCTCTCACTTCTGTGGCCATGTATTCAATATGTCTGGCCTCCTTCTCAAATATGAATGGATGTCCCTTTATATAGTACTATGTTTAGATTTAAATTCTAAGAGATACACTTTACTGATACAAAATTTTTATTATCTCTTAGAATCCTGATAATATCAAACCAAATCGAACAATTATCTTTCAAGATTTGAATAATAATCAAGATTAATTGCTCAATTATCCAATGGGAAAATTTGGGCTCTTATAATACTCATGGGCTGGGCCGAATTTTCTCACATCATTGGCTTAGTCCAATTAGCAAAAATTAAGCTCAGAACCATTCACCCGAGTCCATCCGCCGTCGGTCCGATAAATGTGCAAACTATGTGGGCCTAATTAACTATCAATGAAATACTCCTAATATCTATATGCAATTTAACTAATATTTTTAGTTAGGGGTCGGGATTGATCCCTAATTGTTATATGCAATTAATCATTAAATGATTAATCAAAATTTAGGTGTCAACAGCTGCCCTTTTTTTTAAGGTAAACTTGAAGAGGTTGGGCCGATCGGAGAAGGGGAGTTGACAGAGGTCGTGGCCGCTGGTCGCGGTCGCCGCCCGTGGACACTGTCACCTCTTGGCGGTCTTGCGAGAAAGCTAGTCAAGCGAAGCCTCGCAGTGCAGAGGACCAAGAGAGAGGAGACATAGGAGTGCAGGAAGCCGAGTTTGTGGCCGGCTTTTGGGTCGGATCCAAGTTGGGCGAAAAGTGTGACCCAGTTCCCCTTTTTTTATATTTTTTATCTTCTTTTATCCTTCCAGGTCGGGTCCGGGTCGATTCTGACCAGATCCGGATCCTCCAACCCAAATCAATGCTTTGGGTCGAATTCGTTGACTCGGGTCGGATTTAACCCGACTTGGGTTATCTGACCCGACCCGGTTGATTATTATATTAAGATTTTAGTATTTTTAATTAAAAAATATTTTTAAAAAAATTCAAAAAAATTGATTTTTTAAAGTTTAGAAATTACTATTTTTGAATATTTCTCTAAATTATGTGAATTATTTAATTAATGACCATGTTTAAATTGGATAATCATAGAGGGCTATACAGTAGTATTTTGCATTTTTTTTACTACTATTGTATTATTATTATGCATGTTTTTTTAATTAGAATATAATTGCATCAATTGTTATGTTCTGAATGTTGTCGCCTTAGCTAGGGTTAGAATCCTAGGCTACACATCTAGTTTGATTGCTAATCGTTTATGATTGTGCACTAGTTCGATCACCTCACATGTTAGGGGAAATGTCTTAAAATCAATCCAAATTACATGACAAAAATTTTCTAAAATAAACAGCGTAAAAAGGTACCGAAAAGGCATTAGTTATCCAACTAGTGTAACCAAGTCCTCGAACTCATTTAATCTATAGTTTGTAGGAGTAGGGTGATTCTCCCGTCACTTTACTTGGGTGTTTAATCGACCCACCCCAAACTGATTAGTGGCGACTCCTTGATAAAAATTACTTACAAGGTAAAAACCTAAATCCTAATTTGTGATACGGTATGCGCTTGAGAGAGTTCAAGTTAAGTCCCAGACCTAGATTTAGCGAGTACCAGGCGAGATCCCCTTTTTATGAGAAAAGCAGGAGGTCGGTCACGACAGAGAATCGAGAGCTTAAGCCCAAAATCTCGAGAATGAGGGTGCGGCTCAGCGAGCTGGAGAAGGAGCAGATGTTTATGAAGCCGGGGATGATGGACAAAGGGAATTGCAAGGACGTTGTTCACGTCAATCTCGAGAGGATTCGGGAGGATTGGAATATCCAATGGTCAGGCCGGAGGAAAGAAACAGAAATTGGGTAGAAAATCCAGAGGGTCGGAAGGGAAAACCGGTAGAAGTAGGAGATATTCTGCTTCTAGCTGTTAAAGATATGCATAAACTAGCAATCTTTTCGGACAACATGATCATTCAAGGGTCCATCTCTTGCTTTTCGTCTTACAACTACCGAAATTTTCCGGCATAAGTTTGAGAATATAGTAAAGTGGAAACAAGTATTGTTATTCGCGAATGCATGGAAACAAAAAGAACAGTGCAATCATGTTTTTGAGGTGCAAAGAGCATAAAAATATGATAAGAACCATTGCAAAGATGATTTAAAGATTCACATAAGGGATCAAAATGTCAAATGAAGGCCTTGACTAAACTTCTCTGGTTTTTGCTCAATCATGTCTGCATATTCCCGAGAGACAGTTTTCGGATCTGCATTGACCGAAAAAGGTAACACGAATTCAAAAGGCGGATCGCCACTAATCTCTCAATGCTTTAATATTACCGAGAAGACAGTTTTCTTCCAGCTTGTGGAATTATGAGCTAATGTGAGCTAAATTACGTCAGATCAGATGTCTCCACTTCTAAACCAACAGATTAAGCTATTTGACTAACGCTCGCCATATACAGAGCAAGAAACTTTGCAAGCAAAGGTACGCCAAGTTTACCAAGAAAGCTCGTGAGAATCCACACCTTGAGAGGCGATTTGCAAGAGCTGAGAATTGAGAGACTTAAGCATGGAAAGAAATAAGAAGTAGGAAGGCGGGACCCGCAAGGAGAAAAAAAAAGAAACAAAATAAAAAGAGTTAACCAAACAATAAAATGGACCATTTTTATAGAGCTATAATAGAAGTGATGGAGTGTTTAAGCTTGTGAAATTTTGTGGGATCATTGCCAATAATACTAAAAGTTTAAGTTGTTGTCGCGACCTCCTCGTGGCGTGGGCCGCCCTCGAATTGCTGGGCCAACAAGGATCAGAAAAAGAGGTTAATGGATTGCTAAGTCTAAATCTAGGGACTTAACTTGAGCTCTCCCAAGCCCATTCCAGCTCGCGACTTAAGGTTTAAGTTATTAGCATGCAAATTAATTTTTATTTAGGAATCGCTACTAATTAGTTTAGGGTGAGTTTATTAGAAATCCAAGTAAGGCGACGGGAAAATCGCCTTACTCCTACGAATTAGAGATTCAGATGAGTCCGCAGACTTGGTTACACTAGTCAGATAACTAATGCCCTTTTGATACCTTCCTCCTATTCATTTTTGAAAACATTTTTTTTAGACAGCTTGGATTGATTTTAAAACATATTCATTAATATGTGAGGTGAACATGTGGGTGCTCAATCATTAAAGTAACAATAGGCAGCCAAAATGCATATGTCGTTTAGGGTTCTAGTCCTAGCTAAGGAGACAACGTTTAATATATTAAAGTCATGCAATCATATAATGACCAAAATAACTTGCATAAATAACAACATGGCATCAATTTTTAGGACATTCAGAACCTTGAGGCATAGCCCTCAAGACTTATTTAATTTTAAAAAAAAATTGGAAGATTTTCACATGTTTTTATGAAAAATTGCTCAAATTCTAGCTATTTAAACTATTTCCTAATTTTCTCGACCAAAAAAAACTATTTCCTAATTTTGGAAAAAAATATATCGTAATTTTTATTTAAAAATAATATTAAAATATTAAATTTTTAAAATAATCAAATCTGGGTCGAGTCATCAGATCTGGGTCTGGTCAAAACTAACCCGGATCCGCGAACCCCACCCAAATTGGCTAACCTGGGTTCTCCATCGATCCAGACCCAGTTTAGGTCCAATCCAATGGATAAAAGCAAAATAGGCCGACCCTGAAAGGGGCCGAACCACTCGGACTGGCCTATAAACCAGTCCAATCGGGACTGCAGGCTGGGTTTTTGTCGGTTCTCGTGTGTCTGAGACACGCGAGAATGCTGGCCAGGAGAATTCCAGTGTTTTGCCAGCATTGAGGCAAGCTCGGCCCTTTGTCACATCATCTTGTTGCCCCCACTATGGTTACAAACTCGCGTAAGTGAACTCCGCATCCAAATATTCTTTAGAGTTCTCTTGAATAATCCCTCCAGAAACGAAACTATATGTCATTTGGCATGCATTGTTACAAAAAACAATCTCAAGTAAATTAGCCATGCGACTAGTACTCGTGCAACCATAGATGGTCTCAACTCGAAGGCCCACAGCATTTGCTGCCACAAAACCAAGCCCCAAGGTCTCAACATTTCCAACATTTTGAACCTGCTTGAATTAGTATTATGCAAAAAGGACTTTGTTGAACACTTATCCAAACCGGCACACTTAAAGAAAATTGAAGTGAATAGACGAGAGGTATTTCTTGCTTCTTGAATGAAGAAGATTTCAAATTAATTTATAGAGTTTGAAATATCATGTACTGAAGAGATACACGAATTAAATGGATTCATGAACTCAAGATATACATGAATTAAATAAATTCATGAATTCAATAGATACATGAATTCTCGAGAGATGTGAATTCAATAGATTCATGAATTCAAGAGATACATGAATTAAATAAACGTATCTCATTTTGCTCACTTTCGTTAATCCATTAATTCATAATTACAACATGAATAGCTCCTGATTCTATGCGAGCCGAGTGTGTTTTGATATAAACTACCCATTTTGTCAATGTTTGAGTCTGGATTCAAGTATAATACCTTTGCTATTATCATCGAATCTGCACACCCCTTGCTTGGCTGGGTCTGGCTTTGTGTTTTGACATGTTTCTCATGACATTCCGGATTTTGGCTCATTTTGGGATTTATAAAACGTGTAATTCGCCAGTGCGCTTATAATAGAATTTCGCCCGGGAACCGATCACTCTCGGGTTCTTGTTTTCAAAAATAGAAATTTTGCTAGAATCGCATTCAATCGAATTTGATCGTTATTTAGACCCAGAACTTGGCAGTCGATTTTCGGGAGTTTCGGAGTGAAATAAATTGGACGGTGTCGATATTATTATGGCCAGCGTCGAGATGATTAGGAATAGTAAGAAAGTGAATTTTTGACCGAGTGCGAATTTGGATTAGTAGACCTCCCTCGTAGTGTGTTTTGAGTTATTTTAATTTGTCCTTTTGCCCTATATTATTATTGGGATTTTTCGTGGACTGTTAGGCCATTTTTCGAGTTTAAATCGGGACCGTTAAGTCGATTTCTAGTTTAAACCGTGTCCGTTTGATCGTGCTGAAAAAATATAAATTATTCTTTTTATTTTTCTTTCTCTCTCTCCTTTCCTCTACCCTACCTAGTATTTTGGGTATTTTATTGACTTGTCTCGGGTTAGAACGACTAGGGCGTGCTTTCAATTTATTTATATTGTGATTTAATTAGATTATGTTGTGTTCTAATTATACTAATTATACTAGATAAAATGGGGTGCTTGATTGAGAGATTATGCGTGACCGACTTGAATGTCAGGTTTGTGGATTTAAGTGGCGAATTGTGAATTGGACCGAATTGTGAATTTGAGTTGTTCAATGTAGTTCGACGTGAATTTGATTGAATTGAGTGGCGTGTGCTTGCCTGTAAAAATTAAGCCCGGATTGATCGAAGGGCTACGGACTTGGGACGTGTTGACGGCGGTCCATGTAAAGGTGTGAATGGCTGATGTGCCAATTGGATGCGGGCTCGAGACGTGTTGACGGTGGCCCATTAAAGGTGTGTTGGACCGGAATGTGTTTACGTCGGTCATTGGAATTGATTGACTAGTGTTGCTTGGGACGTGTTGACGGTAGCCGTTGGAATTGATCGAAAGGTGTGACTTATGTGTCTGTGAGACCGGACTTGAGACGTGTTGACGGTGGTCCGGGAGAGGAAAGTTTGTTGGATACGTGTGTGCGATGTGACTGATTGGTTTGGCTAAACGAAAGCGTGGATGTTTGATCGAATGGATTGATGGTGCGTGTGAGTGCTTGGTTGGATTGGTTGATTGCGAGTGGGTGTGTGCGTGCCGAGTGATTGTGATATGGCGGTGAACTATTCTTACATTATCATGTTGGGGCTAATATGCAGGGTTGGCACGCGGTTCGAGACGAGGTAAGCTTGTCATGTGAAATTGATTGTGTGTCTGGTAATTCGCATGTTAGACTTGTCTGAGTACGCATTAGCCTAAGTGGGGCATAGGGTGTTGCTTATTGAGACTCGTTCTCACGGTTATTATATAACCACTTTCAGATTTGCGACCGTGATCGATTCGGAGATACCGCCAAAGTATCACGGGGGTTGAATGATGGACCAAATCACCCTGTCTTTTGAGTACCTTTTTGTGTAGAAGAGATAAGCGTGTCAAACACCGCCTCATTTTGAAAACTGTGGTTTTGAAATTAGTAGCCTGGGCTATCGTTTTGTAATGATGACTGTTTTAAGATGTTATGTATTTATGGCTCCGTGCTATCCCTTGTCGTATTTTACTTGTCTGGGTTGCTTTAATTTGCTTCCGCTAGCGTAGTTCGTTTAGGTCGGCAACGCGTCCTGGGACATCGCGTTCAAATTATCGACCGTGGCCGGGATGTCGCGGGCTCGGTGGGGTCCGGGGTGTGACATCCCAGTTGATTTGATGTCAGAGTGAGGACAACTCGATCCAAGACGGTCGAAACCTGAAGTGATAGGGAGCGATGACTTTGGGGTAGCCAGTTAGGAAGACTTGCGTGCTATGCGTACCCCAGACAGTGTGATTGTGATTGTTGCTTAAAATTATACTATAATATATGAAGTGCAGGTGCGTCAGGACTTGAGGTAAGTGCACGGAACCCTGTTGGTTGTGATTAAGTGATGTTGTGATTGGCTGCTTGTCTAGTGAATTGTATTGCGATGCATTGCCTAGGGCGTAGACTGGTATAGTTGGCCTAGGTTTCTAATTCCTGTGTGGAACTTAGCAGGTGAGCAATTGTGAGAATCAGTAAGATGAGCGGTCGAGGTCGAGGTAGAGGTCGAGGTCGAGGTCATGTAGCCCCGCAAGTTGGAGTCGTGGGGGATCCTAGATTGGATGAGATGTGGAGGGTACTTGAGGAAGTAGGATTTTTATCGGGTAGACGGACCGGGGAAAGGAGCGCTACTGTCGCTGCTGCAGCTGCCAGTGAATTCATTGGGAATAATAGGGATTAGGGGAATAATGTGATTGGTGGAGATCCGGGTGTGATGCAAGTAAATAAGATCAGGCCGATGTCCAAGCTAGTAGAGCAGTTTCTGAGGCTGAAACCCTTGAAGTTTGATAGGAAAGGTGACCTCGAGGCTACACCAAGATGGGTAAAGGAGCTAGAGAAAGCTTTTGAGGTGCTGGGGTGTACTGAGGAAGAGAAAGTAACGCTAGCAGTCTACCAGCTTCAGAACAATGCAAATGATTGGTGGAGGGCCACCAGGGGTCAAGTATTCCCCACTGGTACTGCTCTGAATTGGGCTGTCTTCACTGAGACCTTCAATGGTAAATACTTCTCGGAAAGTGCTCGAGAGCAGAAACTGACAGAATTTATGAGACTTCGACAGAGTCAGTCATCGGTGGACCGGTATGAAGCCGAGTTTGCAAGGTTGTCCAAATTTGCCCCCAGGATGGTGGAAGATCCGACGGATAAAGCTAGGAGGTTCCGGGATGGGCCGAAGCCAAACTTTCGTAGTCAAATGATTTCCTTGAACTTGAGAAACTACAATGAAATATATGAAAGGGCTCAAGCAATCGAACGAGATCAAATGGATCGGGCTGCCGCTTCTAGATCGCGGTTTGCCCCGGCTAGGGACAACCGTCAATTCGGGAAAAGACCCATGATGGGAAATAATCGCTTCATCCCCTTAGCTCGGAGGATTATTGGAAAGCCGAATCGTTATCATAGCGTCCCATGCAGGTTATGTGGAGGAAGGCACAGAAATGGACCTTGCTTAAATAGGGGCGGAGCATGTTTTATTTGTGGTGGAAGGGGCCATCAGATGAATGACTGCCCCAACAGTAGACAAGCTGGGCCGCCCGCACTACCGCCGCCACCGCCCTGGAATGGAAATCAATTTAGAGCTATCCAGCTGGCAAATTAGAGTAGGCCACCGGCCTAAGGACGGGTGTATGCAATGGCAAGGAGGAAAGCGCAGGACGCGCCTGGTGTGGTCACAGGTATGGTCTCTCTCTGTGATCATGCTGCATATGTCTTGTTTGATCTGGGGGCGTCGCATTCGTTTATTTCTGAGCAGTTCGTTGAATTATTTGGGATTGAACCAAAATCGCTTGATGTTATGGTGTGTGTTACTACCGCGCTGAATGATAAGGTGCTGATTGCGTTAGGATGTCCCGATTGTAAGTTAGTGATTGGCGACTAGGAAGGAAGGATAGATTTAGCAGTATTACGTATGCATGACTTTGATGTGATTATCGGTATGGACTGGCTAGTCAAACAAAAAGCTATTATGGACTGTAGTAATAAGGTGATCCAATTTAATCCTGTTAAACAGCCTAAATTTGAGTTCGTGGGAAACCGAGGAGGAACCTCGATCTCTTGGATTTCGTCGCTCGAGGTATCGAAACTGTTAGATGAGGGGTGCCAAGGATTTCTGACAAGTATAGTTGATTCGACGGCTGGAGAGCCGAGGCTAGAGGATATAACCTTAGAGTGCAATTTTCCCGATGTCTTTCCTCAGGAATTGCCGGGACTGCCACCTGAGAGAGAATTGGAGTTCGTGATTGAGTTAGCCCCAGAGATGAAACCGATCTCGAAAGCACCTTATAGGATGTCGATGTCAGAGTTGAAAGAATTAAAAGTCCAAATGCAAGAGTTATTGGATAAAGGCTTCATTTGTCCTAGTGCGTCTCCATGGGGAGCGCCAGTATTATTCGTGAGGAAAAAGGATGGATCATTGAGGTTGTGCATTGACTATAGACAACTGAACCAGGTAATCATTAAGAATAAGTACCCGTTGCCAAGGATTGATGACCTATTTGACCAGTTACAAGGGACGTCAGTGTTTTCTAAGATCGATCTGAGGACTGGCTATCACCAATTGAGGTTCAAGAAGGAGGGCGTGCCGAAGTCGGCGTTTAGGACGAGGTATGGGCACTATGAGTTTATGGTGATGCCGTTTGGACTGACAAACGCCCCTGCAGCCTTTATAGATTTAATGAATCGGGTGTTCAAGGAATTTTTGGATCAATTCGTGATCGTGTTTATAGATGATATTTTGGTGTACTCGAAGAGTCCCGCCAAGCACGAGGTACATTTGAAAAAGGTTCTACAGACCCTAAGGGAACATGCGCTCTATGCTAAGTTCAGTAAGTGCGAATTCTGGCTTCATTGAGTGGCATTCTTAGGACATGTGGTATCCGAAGAAGGGATTGCAGTGGACTCGGTGAAAATTGAAGCCGTTGTGAATTGGCCAAGGCCGACAACAGTAACCGAGGTTCGGAGCTTTTTGGGTTTGGCAAGGTATTATAGACGCTTCGTGGAGAAATTCTCGGCATTAGCGATGCCATTGACGCGGTTATTAAAGAAGGAGACGATGCTTGAATGAACGGATAAGTGCGAAAGGAGTTTCCAAGAATTAAAACAAAGGTTGACAACCAAGCCAATGTCGACGATTCCGTCAAGTCCGGGAGGATATGAAATTTACAGTGACGCGTCATTAAGGGGTTTGGGATGCGTGTTAATGCAACATGGGAAAGTAGTGGCGTACGCATCGCGGCAATTGAGGTCACATGAGCAGAATTATCCGACACATGACTTGGAATTAGCCGCGATTATTTTCGCTCTTAAGATTTGGAAACACTACCTGTGTGGGGAGAAATTTCAAATTTATACGGACCATCGAAGTCTAAGATACTTGTTTTCTCAAAAGGAATTAAACATGAGACAACGCCGTTGGATGGAACTCTTGAAGGATTATGATTACGATATAATGTACCACCCTGGAGAAGCTAAAAAGGTAGCGGATGCTTTGAGTCGGAAATCAAGCATTACGCATATGTTGGTCAAGGAGTGGATTCTGTTGGAGGGAGTTCGGGACTCAGAATTTAAGTTTGAAGTTAGTCACGTCTCGAGTTTGCTTGTAGCATTGAGGATTGAACCTGACATACAGACTAAGATTAAGGCTTTACAATTGACGGACCTAGAGATTCAGAAAATTTTGAGTATAGATGCCACAAAAAGAAAGTCAGATTTTCAGGTATCTGAGAATGAAATTTTAAAGTTTCATGGACGGTTATGTGTACCCAGTGATACAGAAATGAAGGAAGAAATTTTGTTCGAAGCACACCGTAGCACTTACAGTATTCACCTAGGGAGTACGAAAATGTATCAGAATTTACGGTAACACTATTGGTGGAACGGCATGAAAGTGGACGTGGCCAAGCATGTGGCTAAGTGTTTAACGTGCCAACAAGTGAAGGCACAACATTGCAAGCCGGGTGGAATGTTGCAGCCATTGGAAATTCCCGAGTGGAAATGGGAGCACATTACGATGGACTTTGTAATGGGATTATCGAGATGTCAAAGGGGTCATGATTCGATTTGGGTGATAGTTGATCGGTTGACAAAGTCTGCACATTTTCTGCCGGTGCGAAAGGATTTCGCCTTAGAAAGGTACGCCGATTTGTATGTGCGACATATAGTCCGTCTCCATGGAGTACCAGTGACGATCACTTTGGACCGTGATCCTAAATTTACTGCTGCATTTTGGAAAAGTCTTCATACGGCATTAGGAACGAAGTTACAATTTAGCACAGCCTATCATTCCCAGATGGATGGATAGTTTGAAAGGACGATTCAGACTTTAGAGGACATGTTGCGAGCATGTGTTTTGGATTTTAAGGGTGGCTGGGAGGACCAATTGTATTTGGTTGAATTCGCCTACAACAATAGCTATCAGTAGAATATCATAATGGTACCGTTTGAAATATTGTATGGCAGAGCCTGCAGAACATCGGTTTGTTGGGATGAAGTTGGTTAGAGAAGCATTTCGGGTCCTGAGCTAGTGCAACAGTCAATTGAGACAGTCAAGGTTATCCGAGACAGACTCAGAACCGCGCAGAGCCACCAAAAGAATTATGCAGACCGGAGATGTAGGCCTTTGGAGTTTCAAGTAGGGGACCACGTATTCCTCAAGGTGTCACCGATGAAAGGATTGTCACGGTTTGGTAAGAAAGGAAAATTGAGCCCGAGGTACGTCGGCCCATTTGAGGTCTTAGAGAGAATAGGCACTTTGGCTTATCGTCTCGTGCTTTCGCCGAATTTATCTCATGTCCATAATGTGTTCCACGTGTCTATGTTGAGGAAGTATGAGCCGAACCCGACCCACGTACTGAATTTTGAGCAAATAGAAGTGGACGACAAGGTGTCGTACGTGGAAAGGCCAGTGCGGATCGAGGATAAAATAGAAAGAGTGTTGCGGAACAAGAAAATTCCAATGGTCAAAGTAATTTAGGAGCACCATGGGACCGAAGGTGCAACGTGGGAAAGTGAAGAGTTGGTGCGACACCAATACCCCCATTTGTTTGGATAGCTGTGTTGGATTGTAAATTTCGAGGGCGAAATTTTTGTAAGGGGCGAAAAATTGTGACATTCCGAATTTTGGCCCATTTTGGGGTTTATAAAACGTGTAATTTGTCAGTACCCTTATAATAGAATTTCGCCCGGGAACTGATCACTCTCGGGTTCTTATTTTCAAAATTAGAAATTTTGCTAGAATCGCACTCGATCGAATTTGGTCGTTATTTAGACCACGAACTTGGCAGTCAATTTTCGGGAGTTTCAGAGCGAAATAAATTGGACGGTGTTGATATTATTATGGCCAGCGTCGAGATTATCAGGAATAGTGAGAAAGTAAATTTTTTATTGTATGCGAATTTGGACTAGTAGACTTTCCTCGTATTGTGTTTTGGGTTATTTTAATTTGGCCTTTTGCCCTATATTATTATTGGGTTTTTTCGTGGACTGTTAGGCCATTTTCCGAGTTTAAATCGGGACCGTTAAGTCGATTTCTAGTTTAAACCGTATCCATTAGATCGCGCTCGAAAAATATAAATTATTCTTTTTCCTTTTCTTTCTCTCTCTCTCTCTCCTCTGCTGACCCCTCCCCCGCGAGTCTCTCTCTCTCTCTCTCCCTTCTGCCGTGCACGTTTCCCCTTCCCCATGCACATCCCGTCCCCTCTCCTCTGCATGCACACCAACCCCCCCTAACACCCCTCTCTCCTCTCTCCTCCTTTTTCCTCTTCTTGGGATCCTTTCTTCGCAAGTCTTAACTTTTGTACGGAGGACACTTAAGTGCCATAACTTTTTTTTTGGCTCACTTGAGTGCCATAACTTTCAAAAAAAATGATCATCCAAGTGCCACTTTCGAGTTGACCGTGAGGGGCCGAAATCGCGGGTTTTGAATTGACGGTGACCTTCGGCCCGGCACCACCACCACCTTGAAGAGGGGGGTGTCGGTGAATCATTCCATGGCCTCCGTTAGTCTCGAAATTTCCGTTTAGCCTCGGTTAACGGAGGTAAAAATGCTTCGTAGTCACACACAAATTGGAGCCAATTTGTGTGGATTTACGAGCATTTTTACCCGTCCCCCGGCTAAAATGGAATTTCGCCGACGGAGGTCATGGAATGATTCCGACACCCCCTCTTCAAGTTGGTGGTGCCTCCTCGCCGGGAAGGTCACCGTGACCGGAAAACCCAGCCATTTCGGCCCCTCACGATCAACTCGAAAATGGCACTTGGATGATCATTTTTTTGAAAGTTACGGCACCTCAAGTGAGCCAAAAAAGTTATGGCACTTAAGTGTCCTCCGCATAAAAGTTATGGCACGATCCGTTGTACCTCCCCTCCTCTTCTTCCTTTCTTTCTCTTCTTCTTTTTCTCCCTCGGGGCGTTCGCCTCCTGGGATCGCCGCCTCGTTCTAGTTACCAACCCGACGTCGCCCGCGCCAACAAGCCGGCAGCCATAACAACCTCCACCCTGATTTAATTAGATTATGTTGTGTTCTAATTATACTAATTATACTAGATAAAATGGGGTGCTTGATTGAATGATTATCGTGATCGACTTGAAATGTCGGGTTTGTGGATTTGAGTGGCGAATTGTGAATTGGGCGAATTGTGAATTTGAGTTATTCAATGTAGTTTAGCGTGAATTTGATTGAATTGAGTGGCATGTGCTTTTTGTAAAAATTAAGCACGGATTGATCGAGGGCTACGGACTTGGGACGTGTTGATGGCGGTCCGTGTAAAAATGTGAGTGGCCAATGTGCCAATTGGATGCGGGCTTGAGACATGTTGGCGGTAGCCCGTTAAAGGTGTGTTGGATCGGGATGTGTTTCGTCGGTCGTTGGAATTGATTGACTAGTGTGGTTTTGGGACGGTTGGCCCACCATTGGGATTGTTTGAATGGTATGGCTTAGACAGACGCGGCCCAGACGACCGCCATTGAAATTGATCGAAAGGCTTGTCTTGGATTAGAACGGCTAGGGCGTGCTTTCAATTTATTTATATTGTGATTTAATTAGATTATGTTGTGTTCTAATTATGCTAATTATACTAGATAAAATGGGGTGCTTGATTGAATGATTATGCGTGATCGACTTGAATGTCGGGTTTGTGGATTTGAGTGGCGAATTGTGAATTGGGCCGAATTGTGAATTTGAGTTATTCAATGTAGTTTAGCGTGAATTTGATTGAATTGAGTGGCATGTGCTTGCCTGTAAAAATTAAGCACGGATTGATCGGAGCGCTACGGACTTGGAACGTGTTGATGGCGGTCCGTGTAAAAATGTGAGTGGCCAATGTGCCAATTGGATGCGGGCTTGAGACATGTTGACGGTAGCCCGTTAAAGGTGTGTTGGATCGGGATGTGTTTACGTCGGTCGTTGGAATTGATTGACTAGTGTGGTTTGGGACGTGTTGATGGCGACCATTGGGATTGTTTGAATGGTATGGCTTAGGACGTGTTGACGACGGCCATTGAAATTGATCGAAAGGTGTGACTTATGTGTCTGTGAGACCGGACTTGAGACGTGTTGACGGTGGTCGGGGAGAGGAAAGTTTGTTGGATACGTGTGTGCGATGTGACTGATTGGTTTGGCTAAACGAAAGCGTGGATGTTTGATCGAATGGATTGATGGTGCGTGTGAGTGCTTGGTTGGATTGGTTGATTGCGAGTGGGTGTGTGCGTGCCGGGTGATTGTGATATGGCGGTGAACTATTCTTACATTATCATGTTGGGGCTAATATGCAGGGTTGGCACGCGGTTCGAGACGAGGTAAGCTTGTCATGTGAAATTGATTGTGTGTCTGGTGATTCGCATATTAGACTTGTCTAGATACGCATTAGCCTAAGTGGGGCATAGGGTGTTGCTTATTGAGACTCGTTCTCACGGTTATTATATAACCACTTTCAGATCTACGACCGTGATCAATTCGGAGATGCCGCCAAAGTATCATAGGGGTTGAATGATGGACCAAATCACCCTGTCTTTTGAGTACCTTTTTGTGTAGAGGAGATAGCTTGTCAACCACCGCCTCATTTTGAAAATTATGGTTTTGAAATTGGTAGCCTGGGCTATCGTTTTGTAATGATGACTGTTTTAAGATGTTATGTATTTATGGCTCCGTGCTATCCCTTGTCGTATTTTACTTGTCTGGGTTGCTTTAATTTGCTTCCGCTAGTGTAGTTCGTTTGGGTTGGCGATGCGTCCTGGGACGTCGCGTTCAAATTATTGACCATGGTCGGGATGTCGCGGGCTCGGTGGGGTCTGGGGCATCACATTTCCACGACAAGTTTCCACAACTATTGATGGTAATGGTCAGTGTGAGACAGTCCAAAATGGTGTGTTAAATCTTGGCTCAAATGTTAATCACCCCACTCATTCTCCACGATTTGTCTATCACATATCTTAATGTCTATCTACTGCTGTTGAGCGTGGTCATGAATGTAATTTGTGAAATGAATAATAACAGAGATGGTGGTCAAAGGGTGGCTGTCCGGTGCCCAAAAGTAGCTTATGGTGGCTGAAGGTGGTGGTTGATGTTTCGAGATGGTGTCATGTGGCAATGGTGTCATTTGGTGATGTCATTGATCGCCGGTTTCAACCGTCGGCGATAAGGGTACTGGCAGTGAATATGGGTGAGCAGTGAAGAAGCCAAAGTGAATATTGGGCCATCGGCTAGAGTTGGGTTTAAAGTTTCGGGCTAAAATTGATTTGTGATGGGTTGGGCTTATTGAATTCTAGCTTATAAGGCTTGGGCTGGGGGTCTCTGGGCTGAGTTTGGTCTAGTGGAACTTGGGCTTATACTGACGAGCAGGGGAAATCGAAAGCTTGGGCTTGGTTCACTGAGGTGGCCCAAGCCCATCAAACCGTCGCCATATTTGGACAAGGCTCGAGAGCCATTCCAAATTTTAGATTTCGGGTGAGACCCACATTCGGACTAGGTCCTCTGACCCAATCCGAGTCCCCATTTTTCATGAATAAAAATTAAGAAAAACTCCAAAAAAAAAATAATTCAAAAAATTTAAAAATATTTGGAAAACTTAAAAATATTAGGAAATAGTTTGGAGTTTAGACTTTGATTAGTTTGTAGATTTTTTACGTTAGTGTTAGTTTGGAATTAGTCTAATCACACTTAGTTAGTGGATATCTAACTTAGAGTTTTAGGAGACACTTTGATTTAGTTTCATCTTAGAAGATTGATCTTTTAGAAAAGAAATTGAACTCAGTTTGATTGTAGCTCATGGGGGTTGCTGTCCCAAGGCACAACAACAAGGCGATGTATATTTTTTGCCCGACAAGTATCGAGTTTTCATTTTCACACATTTATTTCAAGTTTTTTCAATACTTGATTGTTTACTTTTCACACTTTCAATACATTGATTGTTCTTTTCTTTTTAGCATGTCTAGGATAAGTCTTAGAATCATAACAAACATAAAAAAAAAAAAATTGCACGGACACATAAGTTGACAAATAATCAATTCAAGATACCGAAATGGCACTAGTTAAATATCTAGTGTGATCAAGTCCCCGGCCCTAGATGTCTGGTTGCATTGGAAGTGAGGTGTACTCTCATACCTCACTTGATTTCTAGTCAACCCCAATAGGTTAGTGGCGACCCATCATATAGAGTTTTGATAGGGTTAAACCGAATTTAAATAAAAAAAATCCCAATGTCGCATGAGGTAAGGGTTTGAAAGGATCCGCACCAATTGAGGACTTTTGGTCCACTTTTGGCATTACCTCTTAACCTCGTTCTTTCCCCTAACGGAAAAAAAAAAGAGGTGGCGACATTAGTCAAGTATGTCCGCAGTACTGAATGGATGCTAATTAAGGAGCGTTAAAAAATTCCTGGATGTGCTAGATTGTATGGCCTTTATTCATACACTTATCCTCTCCTACCAAACTATAACCAATCAATCAGAAAACAAAACATCTAGTGGGGAATTTTTTAAATGGATGATAAGGAATGGTACTTCATATTCTAATGATTGATTTGTTAAAGACGGTAACTTGTCCTCAGATAAACTTCCTAGAAGTTGCACCCAGATTTCCAGTGAGATGGATATTTCATGTCACACGCACGAGAGCAGCCTACAATCTCGCCGAGTCCCGTGCTTTTGATATTTTTTGCCTTATATTATTTCTTCTGTTTTAAGATTTTTCGAAAACATCCATTTTATTTATGGGAATCGATAATACGTGCAGTTGGTTCTTTACGTCTAATCCTTATCCACAAGCCAAATTCTAAAACTTTAAAACTACTTTGTTTTAGGAAAACACAAGACTTATTAAAACTAGTTTATACAATTAATTTACTTAATGGTACGTCGGATTATTCTTGGTTTTTTTTATATGATTAATTATTTAGATGATCACTCATAATCTGACATATCTCTTAATAAACTGGTTTTTGGAAACTAGTTTGAATAAATCCAGCTCTGCGGTTTAAGGTTTTAACTGGTTTGACGCATATTACTTTTCATCTTTCGATCAATACACAATCTTGTAAATGGGTTTGTTTGATCAATACAAACAATCGTTGGGAAATTAGATTTTCATTGTTGGATCACGAATTGGAGTATAAATAATATCATCATAAATCGCATGACTAAAGTTATCATCCAATCGAGGCCTTGGCATGCGGATGCAGTGAAACTCGTATATTGTTGATTAGGCCTTGCTAACCTTTGAAGCGTTCTAATCCAGGGTGGTCAAAGGCGGGTTATGTCTTATTGGGCTAAACAAAAGAGCTGATCATGGATGATAAAGTCAACAGCTTCCTTTTTCATGTAAGAATTAGTACGATTTGTTCTTTTCTTCTTCTTTCTTCCCGTCTGTTTCTCTTTTCTTCTTCTTTTTTCCTGTCTCTTTCCTGTATGATCACCTCTTTTGTTTAGCCCAATAAGACATAACCCACAATTCTTTTGGTGATGACTTGGAAGATTTCGTTGGCTTATAGCTGTAGGACTGACTAGATAAAAAAAGAAAGTTTTCGTACACCATCATATATTTAAGCAAACGTGAGAGAGAGGAGACTTCTATGGCTCGAACTGACACTTAGAGATGGAAAGGCTTGGAGTTACCTAGTGCAAAATCTTTTGAAAATCCAGCGATCCCTTTGGATGAAGCCTCTTTCATTTTTTTTAGCTCTCTTTTCTTTTTCTTTTTTTTCTTTGCGAGAAACTTGCTCCAAGGTAATCGAACTCGGAATTTTTTGCACTTTAATCAATGCACGGAATACTGGAACTGTGTCATGCACCTATTCGTACCTGTGTCCACTCCTTAACCATTGAACCAAAATATATCCAATCAAATAGAAAACAAAACATTGTGTCCACTCCTACTCTTCCTCTCGCAAAAGGTTGAGTATTAACCATTGAACCAAAATATATCCAATCAAATAGAAAACAAAACATTAAGTGGGGACTTTGAAAATGGATGAAAATGAATGGTATTTCATATTCTAATGATTGATTTGGTAAATAAGGTAACTTGTCCTCCTAAACTAACTAGAAGTTCGACCCAGAATTTCTATCCAACCCAAAAAAATAAAATAAAAATCAGAATTTTCTGTAAGATGATTTTTCATTTTTCATATTGTGCACATGAGCAATCTAGAATCTCGATGAACTCTAGTGACAATCGATCCAAGGTGACACAACTGGCTTTCCCCCTGTCTTGGCACTCCTTTTTTTTTCTTGATATTATTTCTTCAATTTTAGATTTTCCTTTTTTGATGACAAAAAGATCCATAATATTTTGGCCCGTTAAAAAAAATGTTTTTACGAAGTTGTAAAGTGCTGCGACATCGCATGATAGTCAAATACAATTATTTGATCCATTTATATTGAGCTTAGCACATTCAGTATGGTAATTTAATGCGATTGGATGGTCAGCGGAGGTTGGTATTCTAACCGTGATTTGTGACTCTTGCACCGGCTAGAGTGCATGCCATAAATGGCCTACACGCCCCTTCCCATTCCTAATTACATACGCTTTGTCCTTATCGAGATCTATGTACGGATTTACGTAAAAAAAAGAAGGTTATAGTGAAGCCAAAAAGGAATAGAAAAAGAAATTAGTTCCACAGGGCAGCTCTTAATACATTGTGCAAACACTAGACGGATCCCTAAAAGTTAGAAGGATCACCATGATCCCCTATTTAGCACCAATAATATTTAAATTGGACCAACATGATTAAACTCTAATAATATGAGAAGTAACATTGTTGATACTTAAAATAATATACTAAATATTCTGCCTAATTATTAAGTGACGTGACAAGTTTTTATTAGTGGACGAGCAATGTGAGCCCATATATTGCGCCGACTTATAAATTATCAAATACGCAAATACACATCATTTAACAAGAAAATTCTAAGTAAAAGATGAATTGTCGAGTAGTGCTAATTATTCATGCATACTATAGTACAATTTAATTTGAGAGAGGCTATTAGGTCAAGGAAAATGTTTTACCCTTTTAGGGAAAGGGGACACCAGAGAACTGAGGAAGTTCCCCTTCTTTCGCAAAGTCCAGCTGCCTCTCGCAATTATTAATAGCGAGATTACTCAAGGTCTACAACTCTACATGTTTGATTGCAACCCTTTTTACATTGTGCCGCGTGCATGACGCATTTAGGTGTTTTCGAAGCATACGCCAATCAGGAAATTTTAAGTGCGATAAAGTATTTTACTTCTTCTTTTTTTCGATAGGAAAATTAAAAAAAAAGAGTTTAAATACTAGATACCCCTTCGTGAAGCTAAAGAAACGCCTAAAAATTTTCTTGACAAATACATTACGCTACAGAAAAGAAATGTTATCTGCAACAGCGACAATCGGACCGTGACTTCCACCTTTGTCATGTTAATTAATCTCTCAAGGTCCACCCTCATTCCTACGATAATCAAGCTAAATTACGTGCTAATCATAAACACCATGCATTGGCGTCCAACTTACGAATATAGAAACACAGTCGTATCGATCATTGAGCAGAACCTAGGGAATTCATGACAACATCCCCCTCGGTACAATAAATTTGGGTTAGAATGCACTGGAATCTCCTTGATTACATCTATATTGTCCCTGCATTGTTTGACGTATAGAAGATGGGTCTGCTCTATGAACATGTCAAAGTGGCTGTAGCCTTCGAAAACTTTCTTCATGCCTTCAATGCACGACATGAAGTTGCCCGAATGGAATTTAATGTCTACATAAATTAAAAAAAAAGTGTTATTCTCTATATATATATATATATATATATATATATATATATATATATATATATTCAAGAAAGAAGAATCTGGTCGCGACGGTGACGTGGCCGGTCAAAAAGTCTGAAAGGAATTTTGGGACTCCTCTCGATAATTTTTTCCACGGTGACGTGGCCGGCCCTTGCCCCGCTGTGGTGGGAGAATCTCTCTCTCTCTCTTCTCCTTCGCCAAACCCCGCGAGCCCTATAAGAAGCAAGCAGCCGCTCGAGGCGCTCGAATCCCTGAACGCTCGGATTGTTCCGAGTTCGAGGATCGATCAGCTCCGAAGATGGGAAGTTGGTCGGAAGGATTTCAACGGCTTCCGATCGTTTCCAGCTCTGGTTATAATCATGACTTCTTGCTCCATCATCTCCATCTCTCTCTCGTCCTCCTCCTCCTTCCCAATTTCGGGTACCGAAGCAGCACCCACTTACCTATATCATGACTGCCCAAACACCACCCTCTTCAATCCCAACTCTACCTACCAATCCAACCTTCAAACCCTCTTCTCTTCCCTGTCCTCCGCAGCCACCCACAGCTATGACGGCTTCGCCAATGCCACCACCGGCCAAAACCCTCCCGACCAGGCCTACGGTCTCTTCCTCTGCTGCAGTGTCCTCGACGCCACCACGTGCAGCCGCTGCGTGGCCACTGGAAAACAGGGTATCCTCGAAAGATGCCCGAACCACCAAGTCTCCACAATCTGGTACGATCAGTGCATGTCGCGGTACTCTAATAGATCGATCTTCTCGCCCATGAAGCAATTGCCGGATCGGGTTTTGTACGGTTTGGTAACGTCACTGACCCAAACCGGTTCCTGCAGCTTCTCAGAGAAACCCTGAACGACGTCGCCACGAGGGCTTCAGCTGACGGGTCGGGGAAGAAGGTAGCGGCGGCGGAGGCGAACTTCACACGCTCGCAGAAGCTGCACACACTCGCGCAGTGTACGCCTGACCTGACGACGTCATACTGTGTCAAGTGCCACCAGTTCGGGATCGCTAATCTGCCTGAGGCGAAGCAAGGCGGGTGGTTGCTCGCTCCGAGCTGCAACTTGAGATATGAGCTTTACCCCTTTTATAATGCCTCGGCCCTGCTGGCACCGGCGCCTCCACCTCCTGGTCAGGCACATCCGCCTCCCGCACCGGACCTGAAGGTACATATGTGTTTGTACTGCTTGTCTTGCTCCGTCCTAACTCTCCGGGCAAGGGACGCTCAAGCCTGAGCTGGTGGGGGCTGCCCTCACTTGGGCGGTCGAGGGCACAGGTGGCCCACGCCCGCCCCAGAGAGGGTGGACCTCGCCTGATACGGCGAGGCAGCCTTACCAGCCCAGGCCTAGACGTCCCTCGCCAGAGGCCGGCGAGGGTGGCCCTCGCCTGAGGCATGGATACTCTTTTCGTCTTTCTATCTCGTAAAATTCTAACGACTACCACAAACAAATATGGGGCATTATTAAATTATATTGACAAATGAAGATATCGTTAGAGATATAAGGAATAAAAGCACAAAATAAATTGTAAAAGGTAAGAAAAAAATGAGATTGTATTGCTGAATTTTGTAAATATCCTTCCTCAAATCATTCTCCATAATTTATGTAGATTTGGATCTTATTCTTGCACATTCTCTTAAAATAATTTTTCAAAAAAAAAAAGACAACAATTACTTTTTATGTGATTGAACATCAAAATATTTAATGACTACTAAAAAGAAATATAAATTAATAATTCGTCCATTGAATATGCTGGGTTCTGCATCCAATTATGAGATTAGATTATTTATATAACGATTGGTTAAAGGTCACTTTTAGTCGATCAATGGTAATCCCCTATAAGCGTTCCAATTTTTTTTTTTTCGTTTTCTCTATTTTTGGCGTTTTCTCTGGCTTATATTAATTATAAAAACTCATCCAGTCATAAGCCCACATACTGATGCTATTAAGATATGGTTTGCACATATGCAGGCAAAAGCACTAAATTTAAGGAATAATGATCGCCGTCACCGTTCTTGTTAGCGAAGGCGTGCTCCTTCTCTGCCTCGCTGCTTGCTTCAGTCGGAGGAAAGCGACCAAGCGGAACGCAGTCGTCCAAGGAAATCGAAGCGGTAAGAAATAAGTACCGCTGCCATCTACTTGGATAGAATCATGAAACCGCATGCGCGGGATGTACTGTTCTATGCTTTTGGTGAAATGACCATCTCGTGCTGTTTCGTCATGTAGAACTAATTGAAATGACAAAGGCCGAGTCTTTGCAGTACGATTTAGCCACCATACAAGCCGCCACAGATAATTTCTCTGATCAAAACAAGTTGGAGAAGGGTGGATTCGGTGAAGTTTTCCGGGTACTATTAGTTATTCTACATGAGACATCTTTAGTATTAAAAGAACTTGAAGATCTTTGATTTGGTGATTTTGAAAAGTTGTGATCAGAAGCTATTCATGTGTACATAAACATCAAAATACTAATCTTTCAGGGAACGCTTCCTAATGGACAACAAATAGCCGTGAAGAGACTATCTCAAGGCTCACAACAAGGTGCTGAAGAATTTAAAAACAAAGTCATGCTGCTAGGGAAACTTCACATTGAAACCTTGAGCGGCTGCTCGGGTGCTGTTCGGAGGGTGAAGAAAAACTGCTTGTCTATGAGTTTGTGCAAAATAAAAGTCTCGACTGCATTCTATTTGGTACGTCGCGCTTTAATATATTTCCGCTTTCCATGTTGAGTCGAATATGTGATTAGCCTTAGATTATGTTGAATGTTTCACTAGCTTTTGGAAACTAAAGTTAGTTCCTTGCTTAAAATCCAATTGAGAGGATTTATCAATCGAACATACCCGCATTTCAATTGTGCATACATGCAGATCCTGAAAAGAGCAGGCAAGTGGATTGGTCAACATGTAACAAGATAGCATGTGGGATTGGTCGAGGAATACTCTATCTACATGAGGACTCTCGACCTCGGATCATCCATTGCGATCTAAAAGCAAGCAATATCTTGTTGGACAGTAAAATGAACTCGAAGATTTCAGATTTCGGCATGGCAAGGATTTTTGGAGTCAATCAATCACAGGCAAACACCATAAGAATTGCGGGGACTCCATAAGTATAGTTATGCTTTGTTCTCTACTTTTTATGATTATGCTTTTATTGCTAATGTATAACGGTTTGGAGTGATTACATGTCACCTGAGTATATAAATCGCGGGGAATTCTTTGTAAAATCCGATGTCTATAGTTTTGGTGTCCTACTTCTAGATCTCAACAACGGTAAGAAGAATAGTTCCTTTTACCAAGCAGATGAGGGTAAAGGTATTGCTAGCTATGTAAGTTGCACAAATCGACTCTATAACTAAAATGAAAATGGATAAACTAAGTAACTTTGACGTGGTGAGAAATTCTTCTCCATGAACTGTTCTCAGGCCTGGAAAAATTGGAGAGACAGTATGCCGTTGGCAGTGTTAGATCCGACCATTGGAGATCCATATTCAAGGGACGAGGTTCTTAGATGCCTCAAAATTGGTTAGATGTGTGCTCAGGAAGATCCAAATCATAGACCCACAATGGCGGACATAGTCCTTGAGTTGAGTAGCTATCCTGTTACTCTTGAACTACCTCAACAACCGGCCTTCTTCCCTAGCAGGATAGAGAGACTAATGGAGGAGCTGCAACTAGACCAATCCACTGGTAGGTCGATGCCAATGAGATGTCGACCAATGAATGGTGATGCGAGTGGATCTTTCGTCATGATAGCCTCGCAAAGACCTTGATCATTAGATCCTTCGCATTACACTGAGATCGTCAATGAACAATGCGCAAACGCCTAAGTGCCATACATCTAAAACTACAAAGTGTCTTTTCTTTGAGGCTAACCATGTTTTGATCCACTACACATGAAAGGTCGTTTATGTTAACATTTGTATGATGTTTTACTGGATCGAGGAATAAAAGTTCTTCCTCGTCTAAAGAAATAATCAATTGAAACGATTAGAGTCACTCAATTGTCATGATTTTCTTACGCTACTTCTCATTATATATGATTACATATTATTCTTTCGTACGTAATCCGCACCGCTTTATTTTTGTTAACTTTTTTTTTTAGCTCTTTCCACCGCCATCCTCCCAAATGTCTCTCTAGTCTTTATCCGAGATCTTAGCCATGGCCTACAAGGAGTTCAGCTAGTCGACGAGCTCCTCTACGGCCAGAAAGTGCTCAAATGATTCTAGTGTTGAGTAGCAAGATAAGTGCAAATTGAATAAGCATGCGTTGATGTAGGAATAGCCTATGAAGGGTTGACGTACAAAGTAATGTATAATTCCATGAACTCAGTTTATGGAAACCAATTTCATTTGAACATAGTCAAATTATATGAATCTCACGTAGAATCTACTTAGCTTGTAAGTTTAAATAATTTCTAGTGCAACGAGGATGTAGGATCTCACTCCAATTTTTTATTTTGGTGGGTCCATCTTCAGAGTTTGAAGGGTCACAGGCGTCGTCAATGACCTTGTACGAGGCCAAATAGGCGTTGACGTGAATTTTCACAAGAGATATAGTATGCAGAAAATTAAAAAAAATAAACACTTATATGAAGCAAATTCTTTGCTAGAGCTTATGTTGGAGTTTTATTTAAAGTGGATCCCAATACCATCATATAGGTTTATCTCTTGATTGAAAGAAAACACGAGACATGCAATTGTAATATTTTTCGAATCCTAATATGTGTACATGCATTATACCGAGCACGTAAAATAATATGAAGCAATAAGAAATATGAGAGCATAAAGTGAGAAATAAATTGTCCTCGCTTGGTTCCTCCATCTCTCGACATCTTTACCTTTGTGTTATTGATTTTGTATAGGGAAAGCGATCAGGCTCTTCGTAGAATTTTCTCGAGAGTAAATTTTTTTCCTTTTTCTCAACCCTTTTATAGTAATAAATAGGATTGAGTAATTAAAAAAAAGAGATTTAAGTCTCAAGAAACATGAGGCCTGAAGTTCTATTCGCATGTGATGCAACAACTTAAAACATGACAGTAAGGATGTTTTTGCCTTACAAATCCCCTAATATTGGCACTAATGACCTATCTTTAACCGGAACCAAATTAACTTCGGTTGGTGTTAAGAGAATTCGTCGAAAATATTATATGACAGCTTCAATAGAAAGAACTGCGTATGGATGGTTGGTGGAACTATAAGGATTTGCAATTAATGTGATCAATCATCTGAGTTTGGACAAAGTATTGGGTGAAATGTGAATATGCTTTGTCTTCTCGTATAAATGTGGATTTCAAGGAGCATATTCCGAAGCACCTAACCATTGATCCAGATCAGAGGCAAGTCTTTCGTTGGAAAAAAGGAATTGGAAATTCTCAAATTTTTCTTACGTTCACACGCATTGCGAGCAATCGAGTACTTTATCTTCACTTCACAACGGAGACTTTCAATTGTTTTTTAATTCGATTTGACCATATTTGTGGCCAAGGGAATGATAAGGTTTGACTTGTCCTTTCCAGAGTGAGCTAAGCTTCGCCATGAAGTAATTGCATGCGCTGTTAGATCGAGTTTCTTTGGTGTTTATAGGTTGTTTGATTGCTTCTCATAAAAAGCAAAGGGTTAATATTACGAAAAATCCCAAATTGGTACACTTATGATAAATTTACCCCAAACTATTTTTTTAATCACAAAAAACCCTAAACTGATACACCCGTATCAATTTTATCCCAAACTATTTTTTTGACCATAAAAAACCCCATACTGGTATACATGTGACAATTTTACCTCCAAATTAATTTTTTTGCCACTAAAAATCCCAAACTGGTACACCTGTGACAAATTTACCCTCCGTTAATTTCCGTTAAATTTTACTATCAAATTGCTAAGTTTAATGACATGTGGTAATTGACATGTGTAACAATTTTGGATTTTACTCATCTGTTTGTCACAAGTTTACCAATTTGTGATTTTTTGTGATATTAATATAATTTAGCGGACACTAACAGAGGGTAAATTTGTTACAAATATACCAGTTTGGGGTTTTTAGTGGTCAAAAAATTAGTTCGGGGGTAAAATTGTTACAGGTGTACCAGTGTGGGGTTTTTAATGGTAAAAAAAAAGTTCAAGATAAAATTGTCACAAGTATACTAGTTTGAGATTTTTGGTGATAAAAAAAATAGTTCAGGGTAAATTTATCGTAGGTGTACCAGTTTGGGGTTTTTTGTGGTCAAAAAAATAGTTCCGGGTAAAATTATTACGGGTGTACCAGTTTAGGGTTTTTCGTAGTATTAACCCAAAAGCAAAACGGTTCTCTTGAATCTCAATCTTCATCCCCGCACTCCTGTATAAACAACTTTGCAGTATGATTTTTTTTGTTTTGTTACTCTACATTATGTTATAATAGAACGTCATAACCTTTATAAAAAGAAGATAATGCATTGTACGACATTTTACTATTGGCAAATATAAAAATATCTATATCTCATGATTTTTAAAACAAGAAATTTTTGCATTCGCATGGTTACAATAAAATGAAGTAATGATATAAAAGGATCACATTTGATAAAGTTTTTTTTTTTGGTAAAGAATCACATTTGATAAAGTTTTGCACTTATAAATCAAAAAACTAACATAGGGTTAATACCATACCACAAAAAACCCTAAACTAGTACACATGTGATAAATTTACCCCAAATTAATTTTTTAACCATCAAAAATCTCAAACTAGTACGCATGTGACAAATTTAACCCAAACTAATTTTTTTACTACCAAAAACCTCAAATTGGTATATTTGTGACAAATTTACCTTTTGTTAAATTAGATTAATACTACGAAAAATTACAAATTGAAAAATCTATGACAAATGGAGGGGTAAAATCCCAAACTAATACACTTGTCAACTATCATCCAACTCAGCAATTTGACGATAAAATTTAACAGAAACTAACGGAAGGTAAATTTATTACATGTATACAAGTTTTGGATTTTTGGTGGTCAAAGTATTAGTTTCGGGTAAATTTATCATAAGTATATCAGTTTTAGATTTTTCGTAAAATTAACCCTATAACATAACGTGGGAAATTCTTCATATACCACCGTAATAGAAAGATCAACAAATTCATACTACAACCCAACCCCAAACCCCAATCCCCCTCCCCCACTCCCCCTTGTGCACGAATACCCTATTTCCACTTGAGGTTGACGACAAAATAATCCGACTCCCTCGACTTTATTCAGCTCTGGAGGAACGCAAGATAACGTAATTGACTTCACTTCAATGACCGAGGCTCATGCTTCCATTGCTGGAGATGGCCAATCTCTTATGAGCACTCCAATCTATCGTCGTTCATAAGATAATATTATACAATAACCTCTTAACAATACGTACCAATTGTTAAGTGGAGTGGTCTTAGACAAAGATAAGCCTGTTATCTCAGAAGTGGAGATCAACAAGATTGAGTATGGATTAGTTATAGATGGCCCAGCGCATGTTTCCTAAAGCCAAAGCCCATGTTTCAATAGCCGCAATTCAGCCACTTTCGAAGTTGCTTCACCAGATATACGCACGAAGTCAGTGAAGGGCGGTGACAAAAAACAAGGAACAAAAAAAGAAAGCGAGCTCATCCGCGAAGGAAAGGAGAAAACGAAGAAAAGAGAGAAATTTTCGCGTGTGTGCACTGACAACCCTATATTCGTTACTGTAGATCAAAATCAACACTGCCTATGTAATTTTGTAATCAAATTGAGTTGTTTTGTAATGTAGGAGCAAACAAACTTTCCACCGTGGAGTCCTTGCAATATGACTTGGCTACCATACAAACCGTGACAAATGATTTCTATCATGAAAGCAAGTTGGGTGGAGATGGATTTGGTGAAGTTTTCCACGTACGTATCACATAATAGTTAGAAACAATCAAAATGCTTTACATGTGGGTTGAACATAATGATGTCAAAGAAAGAGAACCATGTGAAGCTTTTTTAAATTTATGTTTTTGGAAGTTGTAACAAGGAATTAAACGATGAATGCAAAACACTTTAGGGTAGACTTCCTAATGGACAACAAATTGCGGTGAAGGGGTTGTCTTGAAGCTCATATCAGGGTCATGAAGAATTTAAGAATGAAGTTCTATTAGTTGCAAAGCTTCAACACCGAAACCTTGTACGACTACTCGGATTTTGCTTGGAGGGAGACTTGGAGAGAGATGAAAAGCTACACGCCTACGAGTTTGTGCCAAATAAAAGCCTTGATTTCTTCTTATTTGGTATGTTGCCGTTTAACCTTTTTTTGTGCAGAATGCACAATTTGATTGAAATCAAATGTTCAAGCTTTCACTAGCTGTGGAAACCTTGAATTTTTTGGTTTTTGTTCTTTCAACTGATTATATGTTTTACTGGAGCTACCTCTCATGAATGTGAGTAAATATATTTTTGTTTTGTGTGATGAGCTATGCCTTGAGTTGTAAAATAGGTGCCATATCCTAGCGCATTAATGAATTTTGGTGCGATGATGCAGATCCCAAAATAAGGGGACAATTGGATTGGCCATTACGTTATAAAATAGTATTTGGGATGGGATCGCTCGAGGAATGCTCTATCTACATGAAGATTCTCCTCTCCGGATCATCCATCGTGACCTAACATGTGGCAATATCTTGTTAGATAGTCAAATGAATCAAAAGATTTCAGATTTTGGCATGGCAAGAATTTTTTGAGTTGATCAAACTTAGGCTAGCACAAATAAAATGGGAGAAGGACACTAGAAGTGTCAAAATTAATGTACGGCATTCACTTTAGTGCCAATTTTTTAAAAAAATGATCACTTAAGTGCCACCTCCGATTAAGGTCGCCAAAAATCTAACGTGGCCATTTTTTTATTAATTTCTTAGTCCGACATGGCTCACCGGTTTGCCTAGTTAGCATATAACTCCTAAACAACGTCGTTTTTCTCCTAAATATAATCCCTAAATCAATTTTTTTTGTTCGAAACCCTAAATCGATTTTTTTTGTCGGAAGAACCCTAAATTTTCACATTCTTGAATGTGCTGTATTCTCATGGAAATCAATCCGAAAGACTGGTGGTGGCCAGCGATGGAGGTCGGCGCTAATAGATTTTGCTTTGCTTTGCCCTCTTGTGTGCGTCCATTTCCACCATGAGATCATCAAGAAGAAAGAGAGATTTTCAAGATCCCCATAGTGGCCGATTTCCTTGCGGCAGAACGAGATGGGCGAAGAGGAACACAAGACGCATGCTTGTCCATGAGCGTTCTCGGCGTCGTTCGGCCAGATCTGGTCGGCTCGATTAGTGCCGGCGACTCAGCTTGTGGCAACGATGAGGGATGGGTAAAAGTCGAACTCCGAGGGAGGGGATGACCAATTGGGTTTTTCGAGCAAGAGGGACGAGAGGCGTGGGAGCAAGCGATGCCATATTTTTAAATATGGTAGAGAGGGAGCTTAGAGAGAGAGAGAGAGAGAGAGTAACAGAGGAGAGAGATGAAGAGATAAAAAAAAAATGTCCATATTTTCTTTTCTTCTTCGTGGGATAGCAGCCAAAAAGCCAACATGGACTTGTTTTTTAATAAAAATTGCCAACTCATATTAATTTTTTAAAGGGAGATGAACAGCAGAAGTGCCAAAACTTGCATACGACGCTCACTTTAGTGCCAAAATTTTTTTAAAATGATCACTTAAGTGCCAACTCCGGTCAGTTTGACTGGAAATCCGATGTTGCATTTTTTTTTATTAATTTCTAAAGCTGATGTGCCTCACCGGAGGCTTAGTCAGCATGTGCAGTTAACATGTACATATTAAAACGACGTAATTGAGCATGTACACGTGAATTTTTTAAATATTTTTTATGATTTTTTTTTCTTCTTTTCTTTTTTTCTTTTCTTTCTTCTTCTTCTCACTGCCGGTGACTAGAGGCCGGCCACCGATCATAGCCGGCTGCTTAGCCTTGCCTGGACAAGGTCATCGTCACCCACCACAGGTGAGTCCCAACCGACCCTCGCCTAAGCGAGGGTAAGCAAGCCCCGGCGAAGCCTCCCCTCGCTAGATCTGGCAAGGCTGGCTGTCGCCAAGGCTACGGCGGCGTCGCCCCAGCGACGGCCAGGTCGGCCTCGCCATTGCTGGGCGAGGCCCGGCCTCGCCGGATCTGGGCAAGACCGACCTTGCCGTCGCGAAACCCTTGACGGCAAGGTCGGCCTCGCCATGGCTAGGCAAGGCTCAACCTCGCCCAGACATGGCGAGGCTACAGTGGCCTTAGCGACAGTTGGCCTCGTCAGATTTGGCAAGGGGAGGCCTCACCGAGGCTCGCCCGCCTTCATCTAGGTGAGAGTTGGCTGAGCCTCGCCTATGGTGGGCGACGGCGGCCTTGTCCGGGCGTGGCCGGCCTCTGGTCACCGGTAGTGAGAAGAAAAAGAAAGAAAAGAAAAAAAATCAAAAGAAATATTTTAAAATGGAAATATATACGTGAAAATGTCACGTAGGCTTAATTTTTAAAAAAAATGCCATGTGTTAATTTGACCGGAATTTCTTGCCGTTGGCACTTAAGTGATCATTTTTCCTTTAATTTGGCACTTAAGTGAGCCAGCGAAAACTTTTGGTACTAAAGTGAGCGTCGTACACAAGTTTTAGCACTTCTAGTATTCTTCTCCCATTTTTTAAATATAAATGCCATGTAATATTTTTGGCCTGAAATTCTCGCCAGTGGCACTTAAATGATCGTTTTTTTCTCCGATTTGACACTAAAATGAATATTGTACACAACTTTGGCGCTACTAGTATTATTCTCCCCAAATAAATTTGTGGGGACTTTGTAAGTCTTAGTTTATGAATGGATGACTTTGTGATTGCATGCTGGACTTGCTCATTTTATCTATTTAAGGATGCTACGTGATCAGAATCTAAATCTGGAATGTACATGTGGCTAATGTTCGTTTTGGCAGTGGTTACATATCTCTAGAATATCAATGCATGGGAAGTTCTCAATGAAATCCAATGTTTATAGTTTCAGCATATTACTTCTAGAGATCATTTGCGTCTCAAGGAATAACTTCTACCACCAATTGGACGGGGCTACATATCTTGCTAGTTATGTGAGTTTTACCCTGCTATTGCGACAAATATTGGCACCGTACTCTTTATAATTTTTGTCAAGTGAAATTGAAATTCCTTTGTAAGAACTTAGACCTTTTAGCCTATAGAAGCACTTATGGGTTTTATTCTGTTCCTTAGTCATATATGGTTTTTTACAAGATTCAGATGTCTTGCATGATGAGTTGTTGAATTAATACTGCAATTTTGTGAAGATTTTTTGTAATTATTCTAGCAGGCTTGGAATCAATGGAGAGACGGCATGCCGTTGAAAGTGCTGGACCCAACTATCGTGGATTTGTATTCTAGAGATGAAGTGCTTCGATGCCTGCACATTTGCTTACTATGTATTCAGGAAGATCTGACTATTAGACCCACCATGGCAAGCGTAGTTCTCATGCTCAGCAGCAATTACTTTAACTCACCATCACCTCGACATCCAGCCTTCTTTGTTCGAAGTTGATTGCGGGGACTGAGCATCCTAATGAAAGAGCTTGAATCGGACCAATCCACCAAGAGGACTATGCCTTCATCGACCAATGGCATGTTGTTTACCGAATTGTATCCTTTGTGAATAGCGGTGTGAGCATAATCTTTCTTCATGGATGCTCCTGCAGTGAGAGTGCTTGGCCTTCCACCATGATTTTTTATGAATGATAAGCAAAAATCTATGTATTTGGAGAATAAGTTGTTCTCGAAGGGAGTCGTGCGCATTGAAAGTAGCCTCTAAACATGTTATCCATCATAGTTATTGTGATTCGTCTAAGATTTTGTCACTATTTGAGGCTAAATTATCCGTCGATCCACAGTAATTTGGCGCATTTGTACATTATTGTGCTTCTACAAGGCTCAATTCAACCACTTCTTGTCTAGACTACATAATCGAATTGAAGTGTTCATTAACTGACCCCAGTAGTCTATACATTTTTTCACTTTTAAAACTAGTTGGGTTTCGGTGTTGTTAGAACTATACCTTAAAATGCTCCATCTCTTATAGGCTTTCTCTGGGGGCATTGATCAACGCGAGTGGGATTTGCGGGCTATTATTGCAGACTGAAGATCTTGTTTGGCCCATTTTCGTGAAATCCAACTTGTCCACCGGTATTGTGAAGCCAATCAGTAAGCAGACTGGGTCATTAGGACCTAAAGAATTGAAGCCCTCCCTTGTAATTGGTTGTCTAACCCACCTCAACCCTTTTGAGCCTCCTTAGTTCAAAAGCCCTTCTTTGTTGTTCGGAAATCCTTAGTTGAAGAAATGAAAGCGATTAGTTCGACACAAAAAAAATGAAATTGTTTGTATTCTTTGATAGTAGTTATAGTTCGAGACAAAGGTTATCTACTTGCTCTGTGACTGAATACACTTTCTCTTATGAGATTAGAATAATTTTGTTGCAGTTGTGTCTTCCTAGTTCTTTGATTGATTTGCGGTATCTAATTAGATTGACTTGTCAATTTCTTATTGTGGAGTCGACGGGACGAGCGTCTACCTGTTATCCTTTGGAGACAGGCAGTAAAGACGTCCCCAATGTTTTCTAGCAATAGGTTTTGCAGAACCCTTGCCAACAACAGTCGATGATCTACAAGCCGTTACTAATTAGAGTTTTTTTTTTTACTTTTTTCTTGTATGGTTTTGCCTATCGCCTCCGAGTGGACTCTTTTGACCTTTTCTAATGGTCCACCGCTTTTTTTTGTTAAAATAGTTTTTGCCCAAGGTCTCTATCCTCATACTGGGCGGCTTACCCACCGTTTTGCTCTTCTCCAATTCGATAAATTAGCAGCAAGAACTTAGTCGCGTACGCCCGCAGTAGTGAGTGAATTCTATTTGAGGAGCATTAAAAACCTCATGGATCTGCTAGGATACATGGCCTTCATTCAGTCACGTGTCCTTTCCTTAAACCGTTGAACCGAAAAAAAAACCCAATCAATTAGAAAACAAAACATTATAAATGATTAAAAATTAATGGTATTGCATAGTCTAATGATTGATTTGGTAAACATGGTAACTTGTCCTCCTAAACTACCTAGAAGTTTAACCCAGATTTTCTGTGAAATGATTTTTCTATTTTTCATGTTGCCCGCGGGTGAGCAGCATAGAATCATGACTAAGTCCAGTGATTATCATTTTAACGTGATAGAATTGGCTTCCCCTATGTCGAGGCACTCCTTCTTTTTTCAAATATTATTTCCTCTGTTTTAAGATTTTCTTTTGTAGTGAAGAAAAGATCCAATTTAATTATGCGAATCGATAACCTATGCGGCGAACCAAGTTGGCTCTATAAGTCTAATTCTTACGCACATGCCAAATTCTAAACCCTTAAAACTTTGTCATGAGGGTTTGTTTAAATATTAAATATGCTTTCATATAAAATGGTTTTAGTTTGGCAATTGTCTTAGGTACGTAATGATACGTGTGCAGGAAAAAAGCAACAAATCCACCGTGATAACCATTACCATTGCCGTTCCTATTGGAGGTCTTAACGTACTTCTCTTTCTCACTTGTTGTTTGCTTCAAAGAAAAGGAAAGAAGTCGTCAAAGGAAAAAGCGGTAAATTGACTATTTGCCTTTTTTTTTTTGTAAACTATCTACGTCATATAAGTGAACATATAATGAAACTTCTTTAAGAACACTTGAGATGGCAAGTGTTAGAGTTACCTAATACAAAATCTTTTGGAAATCTAGCAATAACTTAGGATGAAGGTTCTTTTTTCTTTTTCTTTTTTATCTCTCTATGTTTTTTTTTTCATGAAACTTGCTCTGTGATAATTTTTTTTTTGGTCAAAAGGTAAAATATTTCATTAACTAACTAATAAAAGGATAACATAAGTTATGGGTTTCCGAACATAAAAGATCCCGTAGAGATAATGGCGGTTTTACAAGCCAATCTTGTAGTAGGGCGTTCTTGCGATGTGTTTTGGCTAAGAAATCTTCCACTTGATTTGATTCGCGTGGATTGTAGACAAGCTCTACAGCTTTTAACCGAGACAGCTTTTGTTTGCATTCTTCAAGGATGGCCTGAATCTCACACGGGCCGGAGTCTGGCCCATTATGATGTCCACCAAAGATAAGCTGTCAGAACTCACCACCACGTGCAGATCAACACTTCTCTGCAGATCAATTTTGCTTTTCCGCAGATCAGTTTCGTCTTCTAAGTACAATAGAGCCGCATGCAAAGCTAGGGTTTCGACTTCCATCACCGAGGAGGCTACCATACTTTTAGCAAAACCACCCACAACTCTTCCAGTAGAATCTCGACAGATCCTGGCAACGACACCCACCCTCTCACCTTCGACGATTGACCCGTCATTGTTTAGTTTTAATCCACCGGTCTCTGGAGGAGTCCACTTCGTGGTAATTGAACCTGGACTTTTTTGAACTTTTATCGATGTACAGAGCTATTGAACTTGTGTCATGCTCTTATCCGTACATGTGCCCACTCTTTAACCATTGGACCAAAAACATACCCAATTAGTTAGAAAACAAAACATTAAACGGAGATTTTGTTTTATGGATGAGTATCACTTAGGGGTCTGCATGGTCTGGGTGGGCGGTTCCCACTCCGGAACCATGGACTGTCCGCTACAGGACCGGTTCCAAAAATTGAAATCGAGAACCGCCCGTCAATTCCATGGACCCGCCCAAGAATCCGACCGCCGGTCCGGTCCGGTTCTTGGGCGGGTCCATGGAATCGGTCTCAACAAGTTTTCCTAGACAAATAAAAAAATATATATATGGACCAACATTGGATCAACAAAACAAAAGGAAAAGAATAAAACTTTTCATACAATTCCTAGACTATGATCGATTATATTAATCACATCATCCATAAATCAAGTGAGAAACCATTAATTATTGGGAAAAGTTACCAAGGTATCCCAACTACACAAGAGCTTCAGACATGATAACAAATTTTCTTCTTTTTTTTTTATTTTTTTTGGTCAGATTTTTTTAATTGAAAATTAAAAAATATATTATTATTATTATATTACCGGTCCGGTTCGGGTGGGCAGGTGGGAGGTTCCACACCGGGAACCAGGAATCGGCCCAAACAGTACCGGTTCCAAAAAATTGGAACCGGGAATCGAACCGGTTCCCTTGGGAATCACCAATTCCGGTCCGGTTCAGGGCAGTCCGGGCAGGTCCCGGTTTTTTTGCACACCCCTAGTATTACTCACCCCCTCTTCCACAATTTGGCAAAAGACCAGGAGGGCTGGAAAGTCCACCGGAAACCTTGCACTGCACTGTAAAATGGTTTTTTTTTAATTGGAAATTCCTAATAAGAATAATACTGATTAGAATTAGGGACCAAGTTTCATCTCAATTGGGAAATACTTCGTTTGTTGTAATACTTTCTAGAGGATATCTCGATGGGGAGAGAGAACAAGGAAATCCCATATTACCCAATATATTTGACAAGTTGCACTATACATCAACCCAAGAGGCATCTTCCTCTCCAAGACTACGAAAGTTTATTTTTGGAGCAGTCATATAGGTATAGGTTAGCACTTCCTTGCTTGAATCCAAAGTTGCGATTCCCTTCCCGAGCCCCCTTTCTCGAACCCTTCTTCACCTGCATTGGTCTCTCAGTAGCATAAATAATTATACGATATCTGCTAACCTTTCAGTTATAGGCATACCTATTGCCTGATCAAAATCCCACCTTGATCCTCCTTGGTTTCCCTCATCGCTGGGAAGTCCATCTAAAGCTTTCAAAATCGCTCTCAATTAGTTGGGTTCTCGGCGTACCAAGGTGATCTTTAATTCTCATTCAAGAAGTAACTAAATTAAAATTGCTGGACCGTGACATTTAAGTGATTGACCAGCCATCGCAAAAGGCGTTTTCTGCTAGAAACCCGATAAGCTCCAGTCGCAGCCGAGGTTTCAGTCAGGAGGGGGTGGGACCGATCCTCCGCACCACAAATCATCTTAGACCGTTGCTTTCTATTTATTTAATGAATTTATTAAATACGAAGGGTCTACAAACTACACATCCATCATAAAGTTATAGATGACTTTTCGACGGGATTCATATAATTTTCGAGGAATTTATTAAATTCCTGTACTGAAATAAATTTTACGGACGTGGAAGCATTGGATAGCCGGCACACCACTCGAAGCGTTAGATCTGTTCATTGGCGACTCATGTTCAATAGATGAAGTGCTTAGATGCCTCCACATTGGTTTACTAGGTGTTAAGGAAGATCCGGCTAATAGACCCACCATGGCAAGCATAGTCCTTATGTTAAGAAGCCACTCTGTTAAGCTTCCACAGCCTCAACAACCAGTCCTCTTCCTCCGTAGGAGCACAGAAAGACAGTTGAAAGAGCTCGAGTCAGACGAATCCACCAATAGGTCTATGCTGTGGTCTATCAATGAAATGTCGATTACTGAAGTGCACCCTCGGTGAATCAAGATGTGAGTGAAAGTCCTTCTACGTGATAGTCTCACAGAGACCTCGAGATCTTTGGCCTTCCACAGGGATCGTTAATGAACAATTAACAAGCACCTATATTTTTTTGAAAATAGGCTTCTGGTTGCCATGGGATCATGCGCATGAAGTACATAGTGGCTTCCCCTATTAAGGAACAAACACGACTACACTGAATTATCAGGTTCATTGCTTGTATAAAGGATATTTGCACTCACCGCTAGATGATTAACACGATTACGAGAGTTGGCTCTGAAACCAAGTTCTGTCGCATGTCGCACTTATTGGCGAACGGCCTAGTAATGTGCTGCTATCTAGCCGTCGTAACATCAAGTGCATTCGTTATTTCTGTTTAGCCATAACGAGATGGCGAGGACATGAGGACAAGATCATTTATGTAAAAACATGATTATTCATAGACACAGAGCCAAGATCTCGACTTCGCCCAAGCATAATTCCTATAATAGCATGACTTTGGGGTACGCTAGCATTGATTTGGGTAAATTCTAATGTTGTGCAAAATTCAAAATCTGCAATGGTAGGATAACGGCTGAAAAAATATTTATGTCCTAGGATAATTTCAGCTGAGTAATGTATTATTTCTAAGCTGATTCTAACATTGTTCTTGTCCTTGAGAGTTTATTGAAATTATGTTTCGAATTTGAGCTCATGAGCAAGACCCAACCTGAGATAAATTGTAAGGAAGCTTGATCTATTAAAGGAAGTCAGAAAGTTGGATTTTCTGTGGACTTACGAAATCGAGCATAGCAGGATAGGGTCACTTTGTTTTCGCGAATTGTTGTTGGCTTCTTATTTCCATGTTTAAGTCCAAAAGTGTTTGTTAGACTTTGACCGTGGAAAGTGGACTTTTAAAGGAAAGAGTGGGCTTGCCGATTGGGCAAGAGAAAGGGAAGAAACAAACAAGGAAAGCTTCAGGGTACATGAACTTCTTTCGCTAGTGCTAGTTCTTGCGCTGTTGTCGATGAGCGAGGGGCTGTAGGTAATTCTTTCCGAATTACATCCTGGACAGTCTTCTTCGCGCGTGAAATTGGAGAAGTATTTGAGTAGTTTGGTTGACAAATTCTTGTGGCAAGATTTGTGTAATTTCTCCGTGAGATTGAGTTATTATTTTATGATAAATTATGAGGTTAAACATTGTGTGAGTTATTAGGTGTAATTAGGGCTTGGGAAACACTGAAAATGTTCAAGCAACTCGAGTGTAATTGTAATATCCGTTGTATAACTTGATTTATAGTAGAATTTTTCGTTGCTCTTTTGTGGACATAAGTCACATTGATTAAATTACGTAAATCCGGTGTCCGAATTATTTTATTATTCTTTTTATTTTACTGTTTGGTTGTTTGTTTCCGCAACACAATCAATATTATCCTAATTAATTCACAGACTTTACAGCTTATTGACTTAAGCTTTTAAGTGAACGTGGATATGAGTGAATACGTCATTAATGGGCTTGGCTTTCGCCTCTATCTTGACGATCTCTTCGGAACAAAAGAAAGAATTATCAACAGATTTGCTCTCTTTGTTTTTTTTTTTTCAGGAAAATTTTCTACATATTCAAATAGATTGTTTTCTCAATAAAAATTCGCACCAAAATCCACATTTTGTCAATCTTATATATCTTTTATTTTTTTGCTAGTCTAACGTGTTATATACTCAAAAGGAAATCCAAACATCCTTTAGAACAGAGCTTGCCAAATCGAGAATCACCAAGACTAGACTATTTGTGAAGTCGCCCCTAAAGCAAAATCCCATCTTGATCCTCCATGGTTTGCTCATTGTCAAAACGAAAATGCTTATGTGATAGTCATTAACTTACCGTGACAATAATAATTTATTTTGGGCCACAAAAATTTAAATAACAAATAATTAAAAATTATTGTGGAGTTCACTCCTTCAGAAATATGTGCTTTACAACATACTATTATTCTAACAGTAAATCAATAATTATTATGCTTGCAAAATCCATTTCTCTCGTTTAGAATCTAAGTAAATTAAGCTGAATTGGACCGTCGCAATTGAGTGAGTAACGGCCGTCGAAAAGGTTAATTTCCGTTCGCGGCCCAGAGATTTTAGTCAGAGGAGGGGATGGGACCGATCCTCCGCACCACAAGTGGCCTTAGAATTGTGCTTCCTATTTAATCTAATTGATTAATTAAAGTACGAGGGGGGCCTACAAACTTGACGCAGAGAGAAGCGTAAATTTGGAACAACTCCAAAGAACTCGAAATTTTTATTCAATAATACTATGTTCTTGATTACAAGATAGACATCTTATATATAGAGATAAGACTCCTAATACTAATGGAAACCGAATAATTAAAGAAACTGCCTAAATGATAATATAGGAAACTGCTTGACTGGTTATATAGGAAATTGCCTAAATAATAATATAGGAAACTACTTAACTGGTAATATAGGAAACTGCCTAAATAATAATATAGGAAACTGCTTGAATGGTTGTTTTCCCCAAAATCAGAAAAACTATCAAGATTTCCGGTAATTACGGCGATCACATTGTGCAAGATAATCACAGGCTAACTGTTCTACATCATTCCCTCCCTCTTCGGAAAAACTCACCTTCAACTTCAAGTTATGATCAGGATAAATGGGTGTATCGGAAGCATGATACTCAAATAAGTCTACCACATTAAATGTAGGGAAAATGTTGAGATCACCAGGAAGGTCAACTACATAGGCATTGTCGTTGATCTTCTTCAGGATGCGGCAAGGACCAATCTTCTTGTGTTTCAGTTTATTATAGGTACCTACAGGATAACGCTCCTTTCGCAGGAAAACCATTACCTCATCGTTTACCTCAAAAATTTTCGAACGTCGCCATTTGTCAGCATCCTCCTTATACTTTGAATTAGAAGCAGCCAATTGACTAGCCACAGCAGCTTAGACTTCATTAATTCTGATTGCCAAATTCTTTGCCGTGACACTATAGCTTGGAATCTTGGGCAAGGGAACCAAATCCAGAGTATGCTGTGGTGTACGCCCACAAACGACTTGAAAGGGAGATGTACCGGTAGAGCAGTTAACTGAGTTGTTGAAGGCAAACTCAATAGGAGCAAGATACCAGTCTCACTGCTTAGGCATATCACTGCAGAGGCAGCGAATGATATCCGCTATAATACGATTCACAACTTCCATCTAACCATCCGTTTGAGGATGGAAAGAACTACTATACTGTAAATCAGTCCCAAACAAACACCATAAAGTACGCCAAAAATGGCTCAGAAATTTCGTGTCACGATCTGAAGTGATTGTCTTCGACACACCATGGAGACGGACTACTTCACGAAAGAATAAACTTGCCACATACGAAGCATCCGAAGTTTTCTTACAAGGGATAAAGTGCGCCATCTTCGAAAACCGGTCAACCACCACGAAAACAGAATCTAAACCCCGTTAAGTGCGAGGAAGTCCCAACACGAAGTCCATCGATATGTCTACCCAAGGACCTGAAGGAATAGGCAATGGGGTATACAGACCAGTGTTCTGAGAGTGGCCCTTAGCGGTCTGGCAAATGTAGCATTTACTGACAAATCGCCCCACGTCTCGCTTTAGTTGAGGCCAATAGTATCGCTCCTCCACCAAGGCTACAGTTTTATCTCGTCCCAAATGTTCGCCAAGAGTACCACCATGAAGCTCTTGAATGAGTTGTTCATGCAAGGAACCACGGGGAATGCATAATCTATTGCCAAAGAACAATAATTTTTCTTGAATTATCATATCGTCATGACAACTTGTTTCAAAACACTTCTCCCATATCTCACCAAAATCATCATCCTCAGGATAAATAGAGCATAGGTGATCAAAACCGACAACATCAGTGCGCATGGTCACGAGTGTCGCAGCACGTCGACTCAACGCATCTGCCACTTTATTTAAATGGCCTGCTTTGTGACGAAGCACAAAATTAAATTGCTCTAGAAAAGAAACCCATCGTGCATGCATTCGATTTAAGTGCTTCTGACTCTTGATATATTTAAGAGCCTGATGATCAGTGTTAAGAACAAATTCCTGCTGATAAAGATAAGACTGCCAATGCTTTATAGCTTGCACGACAGCATAATATTCCTGCTCATATGTCGACTAACACCGGCGAACTTCATTAAGTTTTTCACTAAAGAAGGCTATAGGCTTACCTTCTTAGGAAAGGACAGCGCCAATCCCGACGCCGAAAGCATCATAGTCCAGCTTGAACACCTTCTCAAAATCAGGGAGTATCAATACCGGCGCCGTGGAGAGTTTTTCTTTTATAAGAGCAAAACTGGCCGAAGCTTCTTCTCCTCAATGAAATTTTCCCTTCTTTAAACAATCAATGATCGGGGCCATAATAGTACTGAAATCTCGAATGAAACGCCTATAGAATGTTGCAAGACCATGGAAACTTCCAGCCTCGCCAACTTTCTTTGGAACTAGCCAATTGCGAATCACAGCCACCTTATTTGCATCAACGTGAAGTCCATCCGCACTAACAACAAAACCCAAAAACAAGAGGCGTTCTGTCATGAAATTGCACTTTTTCAGATTAATGAACAATTTGTTTTGCTGCAAGGCTAGTAGGACATCCCTCAAGTGCTCCATGTGTAGACGACCATCCGAACTATATATGAGTATATTATCAAAGAAAACTACTACAAACTTGCCAAGAAAAGGTTTGAGAACCTGAGTCATCAAACGCATGAAAGTACTAGGCGCGTTAGTGAGTCCAAATGGCATGACAAGCCATTCGTACAAACCCGCACTTGTCTTGAAGGCCGTTTTCCATTCGTCACCAGGACGGATGCGAACTTGGTGGTATCCGCTTCGAAGGTCGATCTTCGTAAAAATCCGTGATCCAGCAAGTCTATCTAGCATATCATCAAGTCGTGGAATCGGAAACCTATACTTGACAGTTATCCGGTTAATGGCACGACTGTCTATACACATACGCATGGTGCCGTCTTTTTTTGGCGTGAGAAGCCCAAGAACTGCACATGGGCTTTTGCTTTCACTCAAGAAGCCCTTTCAAAGGAGATCTCCCACCTGCTCTTGTAGAATCTGATTCTCCTTCGGATTCATCCAATAGTGCGGCAAATTAGGAAGACTAGCTCCTGGAAGAAAATCAATCTCATGCTAGATATCTCTCAAAGGAGGTAATCCGTCAGGTAAATCCTCAGGCATAACATTACTGAATACCTTTAATAAGGGCTTAAGAATGTCAGGAACACGAACCATAACTTGCTAGTCGCCCTTGTCCACAATCATATACATCCCTTCAAGCTTTCGGATGTTCATCATAACCCATGCATTCTGCTTCTTCACAATCTGAGGGGAATTGCTCTTTGGTCTCAAAGTAATTTTAGTCCTTTTCCACACAAAAGAATATGTATTCTCCCTAGCTCGGTGTGTAGCATCAACATCATATTGTCATGGTCAACCCAGTAAAACATAACATGCATCCATCTCCACAACATCACAAACAATAGTATCTTGATATGATTTTCCGATCGAAATAGGTAAACGGCATAATTAGTTTACCTTAAGTTCTATTCCCTTACGTATCCACCCGATCGTGTAGGACGCGGGATGTGGCTCCGTCTTTAGTGTGGGCCCTCCTCCTTCTCTCTCCTTCTCTATCTCCTCAGCGCTTCTCAGATAAACTCAAAAAGGAAGCCCCACATTCTCTCTCCGTTTTTCAAATATCGTTTCCCGTCCGAGAGCGATTAGCCCGCCCACGGGTCCCGACCTCCGCCCGTCGCCTCTGCCTCCTCCACCCGGGTCCCAATCACCCCCCGTCGCATTAATGAACAATTTGCGCTGCAAAGGCTAGGACATCCTCTGCCGTGAGGCGACCATCAGACCGTATATTTCAAAAAACCTCCGCAAGAAAGGTTTCGCCATCAAGCAAAGCCCGGTCCCAACCTCAAATCCGCACTTGTCGCCTCCACCCGGCGAAGTAGCGGTGATCTTCGTAAAATCTCAGTCTATCTAGCTCCAACCTCGTTATCCGGTCGCCTCCACCCCCATGGGCCTAGCCCTTTCGATCTCCTTTCGAACGATTCTCCTTGGATTCATCAATAGTCGACAAATTAGGAAGACTAGCTCGGAAGGAAATCAATCTCATGCTAGATCTCTCAAGGGTAGTGTCATAGATGAAATCCTCGCATAACATTCTTGAATACCTTTAATAAGGGCTCGGGAACCGAACCTCCCCCTTGTCCCAATCATATACATCCTTCAAGCTTTAGGGTTTCATCATAACCCGTGCTTCTTCACAACCTTTGGTCTCAAAGTAATTTTAGTCCTTTTCCACCAAAGAATATGTATTCCGAAGCTCGGTGTGTAGATCAACATCTCATGGATCATAACATGCATCCATCTCCCTCACAAACAATAGTATCTTGATTGCCTCCGCGTATTGGTTTTACCTTAAGTTGTTCAAACAACGTGTAGGGCTCTTGAATGGGCCCTCATGACTATCTTCGCGCTCACCTCCCATTTTTTTCCCTGCCCATTCGCGGTCCCGACCTCCGCTATCGCAGCTACGTCCCGAGCTCTGACCGCCGTCACCTCTGACCTCCGCCCGCCTGTCGATCCAAACCTTTGCCGTCGCCTCCGCCCGCCCAAGAGTAGCTGGTCCCAAGCTCGTTTGCAATCTCCACCACCACCACCAGTCAAACTCACTCTCTCCCTTGCTGTAGTTCCTTCTCGAATGCACGATGAAGCAGCTCGTTTCGCCTCTGGAATTCGTGCTCCAAGCTTCGGATTGTGGATTGCTGTATCCGTTTCTTCCATGGTGGTGCTGATCTAGGTCCTCTTTCGCTGTTGCATCGGACCTTAGGAATGGAGGTGGTGCTTCACTAGGGAATCGGAGGAGGTAAGCTTGCTTGGCTTTCGATATCTTTCTGATTACGCAGCGTCGCAGTAGCTTCCGATTCGATAGTATTTCAAGCTCTTTTGAGGTTTTTCGATGCATCTATCTTCAGTTTTGGATTATAGGTCCTAGCTTTTCTTTTTCTTGGGAAAGACCGAGGCCTTAGCGATCTGATAGAGCAGATTAGTTTTGCTTTGGTGCCGTAGTCTCATGGACGTGGAGTTAGGACGATTGGGATCGTGGTTAGGTTTTTTGTTTCTAGCTGATATGTTCTTTCTTAGCTACAGAGGCTCGTTCTTGTTTGGTTTCGTACCTTAGTCAAATAAGCTTGTGTGCCTTACGTGCATAGGCGGCTTGGATGCTATGAGGTGATTTTGTTTTGTCGTTGGTAAGAGGAGATTTCCATGGTCAAAAGGCATATTTCATCAGCTCTCTGTAGAGTATATTACAGGGTATGCCAGGGCCTCAAGGCTCAAGTTCTCTATCATTAAGTTTAATTATTAACTGGAAATGCGGATGTTACTGTCCTTCCTCATCATTAAGGGTATATTGATATGTATTAGTGCCGAAATCTCCATTATGGGGCATGGAAGGGCGAGCAAATCATCAATGTTTAGTTGGTCGAAATAAATGATGTGGATGACAAGCATACCTGATCCCTAATTGTGTACTTGTCTGGGATGACTTCTCCTTGGTGATTATATTGATTAGTATTGACAGCTTGCACAGGTTTGCTGCTATAATTTGATGACTAGAGTCTCCATCTATGAATATGAAAAGTGAATATTGCGATTATCTTCTGCCATTGTTGTTCGTGAGCTGTTTTATCACACACATGGATTGTTCCTGGGAATCGGATTTTGAGGGCCTAAAAAGCTTATGTCTAGCAGTATCTATTTTTAACTCTAGATCATTTACAAGAATGCTATTGTCTTATGATATCTTTTTGGAAGTGTCTTGGTTTGATCATCACCTGATTTAAACAACATTGCTTATCATTGTACCTGCTTGTGGTATTCTCTTCTCATCTTATAATTCTTCTTGTGGATAATTTGTTAGTTCAAATGTGGTCATTATGTTTTGATTTGTCATATCTCAGGAATACTTGTTTGTGCTAAGTCGGTCCTGTGCAAGGAACTATCGAGTGCCCCAGGTTCCATCCCTCTTCAATTTGCTCACGGTTAGTCTATATGTTCCATAGGTGATAGCGTCGTGTATCAAAGATCCTTAGCTTTGTCTATTCTAATGCGGCACTTAATGTTCTATTACTTTTGCACTTGTATGGTTATACATTTGTGGACTGTGATGCTTTGTGGCAAAAATGGACGGTGATCGGGAAGCTTCCTTATTGCGTCAAAACCTCAATCGCAAGCTTTTGGGATGGCTGGTTGTACTTTACATCGGGGCAGCGGGATTGAGGACCAAATAATCCACAACCTAAGATGGTCATTAGAGGCATGGAGGACCAAATTGAGACTGTGATGCGAGTTGTGTGAAGTCGACCCTTTGAAGCATTGTCTTAGATTTTTTTTTTCTTCTGTTTCACACGCATTTTTTCTAGGACAGGTATTTATAGCGATTCTCCGACTCCATGTCGTTCTGTTGAGTCGATGTCGATAATTTTGGAGTTGAATAGAGAATAGCTAATGCCGAGATTGTAGTTACTGAGAAATTCTATTGGCTGGTCAATATAAGCCGCATATGTAATTTGCTTCTTGCAGTCGATTCTTAGAGCAGATGGCTGAAATACTCACTACTTGACTCTTTCTTTGGTAGTGAGATTGGCTAAGCCAGCTGTCGATAATGTCCTATCTAAGCAGGCACCTCTAAGCAGGTTTAGCTTTCTTTAAAAATATTTGCGAAGGAGGCACCTCTGAGCAGGTTTCAGATGCGGAAAAAGTTTCATCCTATCATCTAGTGGGTGTGGGAGGGTAAGAAGTGGTAAGGGCATAATGTTGGTCTAAGTCGCTAATCTCAGGCTCGTGCCCTTGTGCGTCAACCAATCATGAGCCATGGCAGGTAAGCGCAATGTTGTGTACCTCGTACTGTATGAGGTAATTATACAGCTCATGAGCGGGTTGATAATCTTACTGAATGACCAACTTTTGCATCCTCAAAGTTAGATTTGTCCTGCCGAATTCACCTAACACTATGGTTCATGGACTGGGTTAAAAAATTTGAGGTTGCCTTTGATCTGGAGCAGTTGCATCACCATGCTCCTACTGATCCTCTGCATGAAGGTGTGAACATTCTCTAATTTATTTAGTCAGTTTTTTCTTGTACAATGCCATAGGTTGTGTTCCTCACAAAGCTCTAGCTGGTATTTCTGACAGCTTTGTGCATATGAGGTAGTTGAGTGTGTTCAGATGTTAATTATCGCGCTCCTATAAAGAGCCCCCGGAAAGGTTCATGCAAACAAGCAATTAGAACAACGCCTTGGCTCAAGAAAAGGGCATTCAAATGTTGCAACAGTTAGTATTTCATGTTTGGAACCATCTGATGGTCACTCCAATTTCATATAAAACCAAACACAAAACCACGAGGTTTGTTCGAGGACAAAGATTTATTCCAACAGAAACTCAAGGTGATTCGTCTCCACTATGAGCTCTTGATCACAAGCATGCTGATTGAATCCGCCAAAACTTCTCTAAATGTAGCTGCAACTTGACTTACTCTGGAACTCGTCAATTTCTTATGACTGCAAATTTTGGTACCATGCCACGTTATTATGTGTATGAAAGGTACAATACAAGGTCATCTCTAGGGTGATCGGAAAGCTTCACCTGCATAACGAATGTTTCCAACTTCCTCTTCAATGCGTAAGAGCTGCAATGATCAACAACCACAGTTGTACATGAGCATTTTCAAACACGGCTCATATGAAAATAAACATAATAGACAGGCTGCTATGAATGTGCAGTGCAGAAGCACCTATAACACTTCGAATACATCCTAAAAAGTTCTAGTATAAGTTTAAGGCAACCCAAAGTACTTATCGTTAATAAATCTGAATCTACTTTGACTAAGACAATAGATATATCAAGCACAGAGAGAGAGAGAGAGAAACCAAAAATGTCTATAAAATTAAGAGTGACACTCAGTTACTCCGCAAGGAGCTGCTGTCTTGATCTGAAAACAAAACATGAAACATCTTGTGTTAGTTCTGTGGTATTGGAAAAGATTCATGGCAAGACGTGGATGTTAAATCGAACCTGTTTGCTAACCAAACCCACGAATAGATCAGCGATAAAGTTGTCCTCAGTTTCACCACAGCGATGGCTGACCATTACGCCCCAACCTGCAGCTTTCAAGTCAAGCGCGACTTGAATGGATTCAGTCACTATGCCAATTTGGTTTACCTGCAACAAGGTTATCCAAATGAAAAAAAAAAAACATCATTGGGGTAATGAATTTACCCATAAGATCACATTAGCTATTTCAAATTGGTAATGAAAGGCGAAGTGGTAACCATAGTTACAAAGGAAGGACCAAGTGACCAATCAACACTAGAATCCCCATATCACTTCTTACAAGGCTATAGGTATAGTCTATACCAGTCATAGGAATAGATTGCATATTCTCTTCAATGAACAAACTGCTATTTTGCTCTCAAGAAATATCTAAGTAATTAAATGAATACCATATCATCATAAAATTTAGGATGTACCCTTCTTGGAAAAAGTTTGGAACCAAAATTAGTTATTTATATTCTAAGCTCATATAGTTCTATATCCTTTTTCCCCTTATCAGGTCCTATATGGCTGTTTCCAATACTCCACAATGCATGATGGTTTACAAGTCGAATAAAGGAAATGCAAATCTAGAATCTCAAGGGTATCTAATTCGTTCATTAAATTTCCAGCAGGGAGGCTACCAAACACATTGCAAAACAGATATAATTTGAAAGTAAAGCATCAATGAGGCATGGGCCATAGAAAGAAGAGGGTCAGGCAGAAATTGACAAAGCTCAGTCATAACTCAAAGCATGGGGAAAAAATCGGTTGGATGATTTGGAACTAGAGGCTACCTTCAAAAGAAAAGCATTGCAAGCCTTCTTGCCAATGGCTTCAGCTATTCTCTTTGGATTAGTAACCAACAAGTCATCTCACACAGGTTGAATGTCAACTGAAGACTGAAGAGACGCCCATGAGCTCCAGTCATCTTGGTCAAATGGATCTTCAATGGAAACAATAGGGAAATCTTTGACAAAATCCTTGTAGAGATCACAAAGGCTCTACGCTGAGAGCACATGAGCCCCATCATTTGGTTGTTTCTTGAAATTAGGTCATATCTCCCATCCTTCAAGAAGAACTCAGAAGCCGCAACATACATCCCTATTTTGATCTGCACCATTATTTTGTTTCCATGAATACCATTAACCAAGTTTCTACAATGAAGTATCCCTAAAGATTAGGATAATAAGGGACTCCTAGACCAGTAGCTGCATGTACCTTCCCTGTGTACACAGCCTTCTCAATCGCATCCATGAGGAGAACCAATTCCTCCCTATTATCCTGAACATTGGGAGTAAATCCACCTTCATCTCCAACATTACATGCATCCTGTCCATATTTGGCCTTAATGATCCCTTTTAGAACATGATAAACTGTTCAATCCAAAAATCAAGGAAAAGATGAGAGCATGGTCGAAATTTGAAAATAGCAAGAAGAAAGAAAAGGATTTAGAACATCATGCTTAAGGCAACTGATGCAAATAGCAGCTTGCTAACCTTCACTACCCATGCGTAGTGCCTCGGTAAATGAGGTTGCACCCACAGGCAAGATCATAAATTCTTGCATAGCCAGATTATTCCCCGCATGACTGCCTCCATTTATCACATTAAATGCCGGTACCGGCATGACAAGCTCCTTTGTTCCAGAGATCTCCTGGATATGCTTGTACAGGGGCACTCGTTTTGCTCCTACACCTGCTCTGCACGGGCTAAGAGACACTCCCAATATAGCGTTGGCCCCCATAGTCGACTTGTTTGGAGTACTGTCAATTTCTAGCATAATAGCATCTACATCAGTATGATTCCTGTGGAACATCACATGCCATGAACACAAGCATGGATTAAAAGGAGGATTGCTTCAAAGGAAAATGACCACAAACACAACATGAAGACTGATCTAACAGAAGTAGTGCGTTGCCACTGAACGGGCACAGTAATGTTTGCATGACTGTGAATATTTAGTTGGATGTATTCTGAAATCTTATATGAAAAAAAAGACTCCCAATAGACTGTACAAGCAAAAAATTTAATTTATAAACTTGAACCATCTGAACATGCAAATTCTAATTTTCCAAGTATCCAGCTACCACTGACCTCTATATCTTTCTCCCCTCATTTCATAAAGCACACTAGCAAACAAATATTGCTTCTTTAAAAGTCAATCCTTTCATGCTCATTAAAATTCAATTTTTGAGTATGGGACCGTCGCTCTAATAGCTTTAGGTACTACCATCTTTTTTTTATAGTGGATGGTAAGCTCACTATTTTGTCATGGAGTATTGAATGCTCCTTCTAGCAGGTGTTGAATTTCAAACATTCACAAACCCCTCTCATCAAGAAGCGATTAACTCCACATCTAAATACACAGAAACCAGACACTCCTCCAATCAACTTCATTCACTTCGTATAGCTTCATAAACTATTGACATCAGAAAAGAAACAGCACAGACATTGATCGATGATCGCCAGCAGTTTACCTGACATCAACTCCAACGAGTTTCGGACCAAGAACCTCGTTAATGTTCCTGACCACATTGAGCACGCCTCCGTACACGCTCGTCCCCATCCCTCAGCTCCAGCACCTCGTAAATCCCGGTGGACGCCCCCTGGCCACCGCGGATCGGTACAGATCGTCGGTGACCAGGTCAACCTCCACCGTCGGGTTCCCCCTGCTGTCGACGATCTGCCTTGCCCTCACCGACTTCACCTTGCACTCCCTTGCCGCCGCCGCCGCCGCTGCGGCCGAGCACTTGACCCGGAGGGCCCCCAGGGACTTCTTGGCCCTTGGGATCGTGGCGGCGGCGGAAAGTTGGGAACTTTGAAGGGGCCTGGAGGAGATGAAGGATCTCTCCAAGAGGGTATTCGCGGCGGTGGCGCGGGAGGCCGGGGCCGAGGCCGCGGCCATTGCTGGGTTCTAGAGAGAGAGGGTCAAAGGGTCAAGGGATGATATTGGGCGGTGTGCAACTATGTTGCTTGCTTGGAGAGAGAGAGAGGAAAGTGAGGGCGGGTGTTGATGTATATAGGAGGGAGGGAAAGAGTGGGAAAGTCTACTGGTGGAGGAGAGGGGGCAGCGAAAGCAAAGCTGAAGGTGGCAAGAAAGTTTGGCTTTTGGTGGTGGTTAGAGAGACAGACGTTGAACGACTCGAAGTTGAGAGAGGAGGCTCAAGAAAAATATTCGGATCGCTAGCTGCTGCGTCTTTTTGGAGGCTCGATCGCATTTGTAGAGTCGACACAGCGAAGCAGCATCTGGGCACGAAAGAAGAAGCGGAAGCAACAGGAGATATTGGTGACGACGGCGCATTGCGGAGGAGCTTCAGCGAAGAATTGATGCGTTGCGAATCTCGCGACGACAAAAGCTGCATTGCGAAATGCTCGGGTTGCTCTTGGGCGGGCGGAGGCGACGGCGGAGGTCGGAGCTCGAGACCCAGCTGCTCTTCGGCGGGCGGAGGCGACGAAGGAGGTTGGGACCGGCTTGCTCTTGGGCGGGCGGAGGTCGGAGGCGACGGCGGTCAGAGCTCAAGACGCAGCTGCGACGGCGGTGATCGTGACCGGCGGGTGGAGGCGGAGGCAACGGCGGAGGTCGGGACCGGCGGGTGGGCAAATTGCTCTCGGGCGGGAACGATATTTGAAAAAACGGAGAGAAAATGTGGGGCTTCCTTTGTGAGTTTATCTGAGAAGAGCTGAGGAGATAGAGAAGGAGAGAGAAGGAGGAGGGCCCACATTAATGAAGAGAGAGGGGAGAGGCTGACGAAGGGGCATAGGTCCTTAGCATGCAGAGGAGGATGCAGGGCTAAAGGAGACAGGAAATTAATTTTTTGTGAAAAAAAGGGGGTCCCCGCGGAACCGATCCCACCCGCGCCACGTGAACGACGTGGCGTCTCGTGAGTGGTCGGGGATCACGCCTACATGGAGCGCTGGGACCACCTAATATTTTCTCACCCATGCCATGCACAACACTGCTACCATACCGTCGGAAACCTACGCAAAGAACCGCGACGCCGTCCTGAGGTCTCTCCCCTCCAACGTGGCTGCACATGATGGGTTCTATGCCACAAGTGAGGGCACGCCATCACTTACTGACGAGGCGACACGTCAGCAGATACCTGTGTGATCTGCGTGAGGTCCAGATTATTTATTTCCCCACAGATTTAAACAAGTTCTCTCCCACGATATTTTCGGGCATCCTAATGAAATTAACGTGCTAAGCCAAATTTTCACCGTGGCGGGCTTAGTCCAATTAATTCAGTTATTTCAAGGCTATTCATTCAAGGCCATCTGCTGCTCTGATAATTATGCAAACGGGATAAGTGCATTGCAAGTTCTAAAATTTATCACAAAAGTACAAATTAGTCCAACATCTTTCAAAAAGTGCTTAAGTCCTAAAACTTGTCACGAAATGTAATTGAGTTCTAAAACTTTCAAAAAGTGCTATCAAGTCCCAAAACTTGTCAAATTGATCCAGTCAAGTCCTTCCGTTGATTACACTTTTTGATTTTTTATAACTCAATTGCATTTTCGTAACAAGTTTTAAAATTCGTTGCACTTTTTGAAAATTTTAGGACTCGACTGCATTTTCGTGATAAGTTTTAGAACTTGATTGCATTTTTTGCTAGGTTTAAGACTCAATTGTACTTTTGTGACAATTTTTAGAACTTCCAATGCACTTATCCCTTAGGCTTAATTAAATGCTAATGAAAATGCTCCTAACATCTATATGCAATTTAATTCATTTATTGTTTGGGGGTTGGGGTTGATCAATAATTTTATATGTAATGAACAATTAAACGGTCACTAAAATTTAGGTGTCAACAAAAATGTATCATATTATTGCCAAATCTGGGCAAGGGCCCAAAGCCCTCCCTTGTGACTAGCAGTGGTCGACCGGTAACCTTGCTGGCTAGAAATGTAAAATAAAAAATAAAAAAAAAAAAAAAAATAAATAAATATTAAAATATTATTAAAAGTTGTTCACGTCAGCGCTAACTTTGCCGCTTAATACGGCTAACATCTACTTCAGCGATTTCCGGCCAAAATTGTTCGGATGGACTCATTCGGCAAAATATAGGTTTAGGATTCAATTGATATTATTAAAATTTTTAGGATTGAATTGATAAAAGTGTAATAAGTTTAAGACTTTGTAGATAGTTTTCTCCAAAGAAAATCGGAATATTTTTCTTAAATGATTGCGCACAATTGTTTTCTCATTTTGTGTTTATCTAGCTTTAATGCTTCATTCAAGTCTTGCGGCCCACAAAGTCAAAAAGGCACATGTTAGGTGCAAACTTTCCTTCGTGGACTTTCACGCGAAAGCCGTTGATAGTGGACTTCGTACTCAAGTATTTAGCCTTTGAAGCTCGCTTTTAGTCAAATTTAGTGTCTAACACCAAATTAAGAATTGATGCACTCCTACAATAAAAGATTTAGAAAAGGAAAAAGATGTGTGATGGACAGATTACGGAGGACCGCATAACTCTTCTAGACAATTGCTCTAGAAGGAGGACATTTTTAACAAGATAAAATCTCATGCCTGAAGAATTATAGAACACGATTGGACTGGAACAAAGATAGTAGAACCATATATTTAAATGAGTTTATACCGCTTTTGAATCTGTTTTTCTAAATTTGCTCTTTCCTGTAGAAGCAAATTAGCAATGAAAATTTTTACAATATCATGCACTCCTATGAGATGGTTGTGAAAGGAATCGAAACATCATTTAGAACAGAGCTTGCAAAATCGAGAATCGCCAAGATTAGACCATTTGCAAAGCCGCCCGAAAGCAAAACCCCACCTTGATCCTCCATGGTTCGCTCATCGCCAGAAAGTCCATCTACAGTTTCCAAATATCGCTCTCAATTAGTTGGGTTCTCTGCATACCGTGGTGATCTTCGATTCTCGCTCAGGAACTAACCAAATTTAACTGGACTGGACCATCACAATAGAGCGAATGATGAGCTGTCGCAAAAGGGGTTTACTGCTAAAAAAGACTAATAAGTTTTGTTCGCAGCTGAGATTTCAGTTAGGAGGGGTGCAATCGGTCCTCCACACCACAAGTGATAATATATTTTTGCTTTCTATTTACCTAACTAATTGATTAAAGTTATAGAATGCTTTCTGATGGGGTCATGGCTTGCAAGTTGCATGGAACGTGTAGAATGGACAAAACTTATGAGACAACAATTCAAACGTTATTGTTCCTATAATTCCATGCCGTCCTAGCCAAGCCAATACAATCATCAATCAAACGTTATTGTTCCTAATTCTAGAGATCATTAGCGGCAAGAAGAATAGCTGCTTCTTCCAATGAGATGGGGGTGAAAATCTCGCCAGCTATGTAAGTTGCATATGTGCTATTATGACACATATTACGCCGTATCGATCTAATTAAGTTGAAATTCCTCCATTGAAATAATTTTTATAGGCGTGGAAGCATTGGAGAGCTGGTACATAGCTCAAAGTGTTAGATCCATTCATCGGCAACTTGTATTCAATGGATGAAGTGCTTAGATGCTTCCACATTGATTTACTAGGTGTTTAGGAAGATCCAGTTGATAGACCCGCCATGGCAAGCATAGTCCTTATGTTGAGCATGCACTCTGTTAAGCTTCCACAGCCTCGACAACAAGCCTTCTTCCTCCGAAGGAGCACGAAGAGACAGTTGAAAGAGTTTGAGCCGGACGAATCTACTAGTAGGTCTATGCCATGGTCGACCAATGAAATGTCGATTACTAAGGCCTACCCTCATTGAATCGTGATGTGAGTGAAAGTCTTTCTTCATGATAGTCTCACAAAGACATTGAGATCCTTGGCCTTCCATAGGGATCATTAATGACCAATTGACAAGCACCTATGTTTTTCGAAAATAGGCTGCTAGTTGCCAAGGGATCATGCGCATGAAGTACATAATGGCTTCTCTTATTGAGGAAATAACACAACTACACCAAATTACTAGGTTCTCCTTTGAATGTGTGTGTTTTTAGTCAATATCATTTGAGTGTGGACGATGGAGGACTCGGCGCACCTCATAAAGTTCAGAGTTCGAAAGGTCATAAAGCGCTTTCTGTCGCCATCGTCATCACTATAAACTGAGATATTAGTGTTACATGCATCTCGACTTTTGTTGGTCAAGTCCTCCCACTCAAGAAGAGAATGCAAGCACACGCAATTGACATTGACAACGACCCTTGTGCGAGGACAAAAAGGCGACCATCCTCATCGTTCATCTTAATCTCTTTCCCCACCCGAATCAAAGTGGCCCAACCAACTTTTTGAGTCAATCCAATATGTGACATTTTATCTTCCAAAGTTTTTCGATCAATGAATGCAGCAAACTCAACATAAAATCTGAATTTATATCCAATTCGGGTTCATCCCAACCCCTATGCCGTAGTCAATTTATCTAAATGTATCTGAGTTTATCAAGTTTGGAGAATGTCACCAAACACCGAATAGTTGATCTAGGTGGGGCTAGCGAGGGTATTGCAACTCTCATCTCAGCTCTCGTACACGAGGAGCCTGTCGGAGATGAGATTTTCAAATATTTTCATATAAGAAGGATTTTGAAAGATTTTCAATCACATCTTAAGTTGCAGATTTTCAAAGATTTCAAATCCTATCTTAAATTGCACAAAATATATGATGTGATACTTTTACAATTCGAAAGATATTTGGAGGATTTCAAATCCATCTTTATTATATCCTATTCTAATTTTAATTCCAATTCAGATGCTCCAACGCAATCTTAAGATTTAATGATTGAGACGAAATGTGCTCGCGTGCTCTCTAGAAGAGTATTTGTACTTTTCCTGTTGCAGTCTCCACGTTGGAGCAAATGGGAATGCAAGCTCACATAAATTGACTTTAATCAATCACCTCGTACGAGGGCAATTGATGTCTTCCATCCTCACCACCATCGTTCTTATTCCCCCGTTCCTGTCGCTTTAACATTGTGGAATGGACTTTAACTGCATTTGGACTTTAGGGAAAATCGCTCACTAGTTTGTCCTGACTTGTCATAAATCTCTTGTGACCTTCTCGTAGAAAGAAAAAAAATGTTATAATTTTTTCGTGATTTAAGATATTAATTTCTTTATGATTGAAAAAGTTTAAATGTCATATGGAATAAAATTTGAAAATTTTAAACTTTCAAAACTTGATTCTCGAATTTCAATTTACAATGGCGCGCCTTGTATCAACTTTTCAAGAAAAAGAAAATTGATATTTCACCCCAAACTTGTGTCGCAAGCCCAGTCAATTCATCAAACTAGCTAATCATGAACTCTTGCTTCACCATCTCCCTCTCTCTCCTCCTTATTCTTCATCAAAATTTTCGTTACTAAAGCTGCACCTAATTACATAGATCATGATTGCCCAAACACCACCTTCTTCCCTCCCAACTCCACCTACCAATCCAACCTCCACACCCTCCTCTCTTCCCTCTCCTCCGCCACCACCGACAGCACCGATGGCTTCGCGAACGCCACCGCCAGCCAAAACCCTCCCGACCAGACCTACGGGCTCTTCCTCTGCTGCGGCAACCTTGACATCGCTGCATGCAGCGATTGCATGGCCACTTGAAAGCAGGGTATCCTCCAAAGATGCCCCAGCCAGCGGGGTCTTTGTTATTTGGTATAAAGAGTACATGTTGCGGTACTCGAACCGGTCCTTTTTCTCAGCGGGTCCTAATTCTTTTCGTCTTACTTGGAATCAAAGATCTGTTTAGCATGCATCAACCATGAGTCATTATAGAATTTTTCCTAAAATAAAAATACGTGATTGGTTGACTGAAGATATCAGGTGACATTGGAGGATCACATAAAAACTTTCAGGTCATAGTGCGCTTGTCGAAACCTGGGCTTTTAGTTTTTTTTTTTTTTTGGTCGAAACCTGGGCTTTTAGTTTAAGTGGCGACTTTTTGTTAAGAAAACTCTTGGCTGGGTTGAAAAATATTAAAAGTATTTTTTACCCCCGAAAAAAGAGATATTACCGGTATTATAAGTTATTGAAATTAATGCTTCTTTCAAGTCGTTAATGCTACAAAGTCAAGATGAGACACATTTTAGGTGAAAACTTTTTCTAAGGTGGATTACATGACTATTGGTAAAGGGTCGCTTTCAATCAATTAATGGTTGACCTCCAATAAACAATCAGTGCGCTCACATAGGAATTAGGAAAAAGAAATTGGATTTTTTGTGAGGAGCACAAATTATGGATTATAGCTTAGGATCCGTTTATTTGAAGGAAAATTATATTTGGAAGCCAACTTTTTAGTGTTTGGATAACATAAACCTAGTTGATCTATGAAGAGCATGTTCCATGGACCGAAAACAAGTAATTTAGACTGGGGAAAATAATTCCCCTTCTAGCAAGAAGGCAAACATTTTTCCTGATTTCCTACTGCACGTCAAAGTGAGAATTATAGGTCCCTCTATGTCTATTTCTTATTTCTCGTCATTTTTTTATTTTCTTTTTTGATAAATCTCATATGTTTTAGTCATTAATGCTCATGTTCTGTTACATTCCCAAACAAACATGATCATACATAATGTTTTACATATATGATTCCATTAATTCTTTCCTAATATCTTTTTAATTCTTGTTATTTTGATGGATTACAGAATAAATAAAGAAGATGTTGATTTTAGTTTTTTAGTCATCGCATGCCATTTTTTGACGGTCACTTACTATTAAATACCATCAAATCAATTTTTTCAACTTGTTTTATGGACAAATTATAAAAATTGTTTACTTTCTGAATTTCCTAAAAACATTTCCAGTGACAAGAAGTTTTCAGTGAAATAAATGGACCTTTAATTTCTTCACATTTGCTCTTTAAGCATGCTCTTTTTGTTTTTCTCTGTTTTTTTTTTTTTACATTTGCTCTGGCCTATAGCAATTCCAGTTTCTAAAATCTCATACAGTCATAAACAACACATATATTGATGCTATTCCTTAGTGGCCTATCTAAAAACGACGTTGTTTTGAGTCTCATTGGACGCGTTAGATTGCCAAGCATGCCACATAGAGTGGCTAGTGCTAACTAGACTGTCGTGTCATCAATATCCGGCCTAAATTGATCGAAAGGACTACTTGAAAAATCGTTAAAAAAGTTTATGACTACATTGGCAAAATTTAAAAAGTTTCAGACTGAATTGGCGGCCATATAATAAAATTAGGACTTTTTGAACAACTCTCCTATTGAAAAGTTGATATTCGAAGGAACAGATCATTACACGTGATTCAATATTTTATATTATTGTATGGGCAATTTTTCAATATCTAGGTAAGTATGAGTTTGAGCATACAATTTTTTAAAAAATATTTATTTTTTAGCAAATTATGTAAAATGCAACCATGAAGTATATAATAAACTCATTTTGAGTGGTGAAGGATAGTACAAGTCCTACACAAACATCTGGATTTATTTATATTGAATGTTGATGGCAACCAAAATCCACACTTCGATTCTAGAACATCGCTTTGATACGTCACGATGAAGACAAGTTTTTGACATGATAACAATTATCAACCAATGGGTTAAAACATGACTAAAAAAAAAAAATCCAATTAATGGTTGTTAAAAAAAGGATTAATATAACGAAAAATCACAAATCGATATATTTTATGATAAATTTACCATAAACTAATTTTTGACAATAAAAACCCCGAATTTGAACATATGTGATAAATTTAACTTAAATTAATTTTTGATCACTAAAAATAAACCTAGTACATGTAAAAATTCATATTAACTAATTTTTGACTAATAAAAATCCCAAAGTGGTAATCCTATGAAAAAATTTACCCTTGTTAGCAAGAAGTTTGGGATTTTTCCGTGATTTACTCTATGGATTCGTCAATGTGGACTTATACGTCACCATACCACACTACTATGTGTCATTCACATTGGCAAATTTTCTTTCGTAAAATTTGAAGAAAGTTAACGGAGTCATTAATTTGCTCATGTTCTGTTACATTCCCAAATTTTTATGATATTCAAATGTTTTAGTTTAGGATTCCATTAATTCTTTCCTAATATCTTTTTAATTCTTGTTATTTTGATGGATTACAGAAAAATAAAAAGATGTTGATTTTAGTTTTTTAGTCATGATGCCATTTTTTTCGGTCACTTACTATTAAATACCATCAAATCAATTTTTTCAACTTGTTTTATGGACAAATTATAAAAATTGTTTACTTTTTGAATTTCCTAAAAACATTTCCAGTGACAAGAAGTTTTCAGTGAAATAAATGGACCTTTAATTTTCTTCACATTTGCTCTTTTAAATCTTTTTTTTTCTTTTTTTTTTTTTTTACATTTGCTCGCCCTATAGCAATTCCAGTTTCTAAAATCTCATACAGTCATAAACAACACATATATTGATGCTATTCCTTAGTGGCCTATCTAAAAATGACGTTGTTTTGAGTTTCATTGGACGCGTTAGATTGCCAAGCATGCCACATTGAGTGGCTAGCGCTAACTAGACTGTCGCGTCATCGATATCCGGCCTAAATTGATCGAAAGAACTACTTGAAAAATCGTTAAAAAGTTTATGATTACATTGGCAAAATTAAAAAAGTTTAGGATTGAATTGGCGGCCGTACAATAAAATTAGGACTTTTGAATAACTCTCCTATTGAAAAGTTGATATTCGAAGGAACAGATCATTACACGTGATTCAATATTTCATATAATTATATGGGCAATTTTTCAATATCTAGGTAAGTATGAGTTTGAGCATACAATTTTTTTAAAAATATTTATTTTTTAGCGAATTATGTAAAATGCAACCATGAAGTATATAATAAACTCATTTTGAGCGGTCAGGATAGTACAAGTCCTACACAAACATTTGAGATTTATATTGAATGTTGATGGCAACCAAAATCCACACTTCGATTCTAGAACATTGCTTTGATACATACGAAGACAAGTTGCTTTGATACGTACGAAGACAAGTTTTTTGACATAATAACAATTATCAACCAACAGGTTAAAACTTTGACAAAAAAAAAAATCCAACTGGTTGAAAAAAGGATTAATACAACGAAAAATCACAAATCGGTATACTTATAATAAATTTACCATAAACTAATTTTTTGACAATAAAAAACACCAAACCAGTATACCTATGACAAATTTATCTTAAATTAATTTGTTGACCACTAAAAATCCCAAACTGGTATATGTAAAAAATTCACACCGAACTAATTTTTTGACTAACAAAAATCCCAAAGTGGTAATCCTATGACAAATTTATCCTCTGTTAGCGGATCAGTTTTGGATTTTTCGTGATATTTACTCTATGGATTCCCATGTGGACTTACCACGTCACCATACCACACTACTATGTGTCATTCACATTGGCAAATTTAATCGTAAAATTTGAAGAAAGTTAACGGAGAGTAAATTTATCAGGAGTGTACCAGTTTGGAGTTTTTAGTGTTCAAATAATTAGTTTCGAATGAATTTATCATAAATATACAAATTTAAAGTTATTGTGATGTTAACTTAAAAATAAAAAAAGCTGTGATGATTCACATGGGCACAAGAAAATGAAAGCGGGCAGGCACCGACAACCAGCCGTCTCTTGGCGAGGCGGCTAGAACCGGTCGTAGCCATGGCCAGATTTCTTTCTTCCTTCCAATCATTTTGCTCCTGATTTCCTAGATCTGATCAGTGTTTTACTGTGGCAAAAAGTTGCGTGTACGAGAAAATGAACAGCGCAGAGAGGGGAGAGAGAGGGGATGAGGGGCTACGTCCGTGGGACCCATCATTGCGACGTGACGCCACGTGGCGGTCGCTGAATCATGCGGGAATGCCTGATATTTTCTCCCCACCTGCATTCTGTCTCGTCGATCGCTGACTTCGTTAGTCTGAATATTCAACCCCCACCCCAAATTAGAAGATGGGAACGAAACTGACTTCGACGAAGCAAACTTGTGTAGAAGCAAACTTGTCCACATTAACCAAAGAAAGACCCCAAACACCCCAAAGAAACAAAAGAAAGAAAGAAAAGATGGATCCTCCAAATCGCTCTCTCTTGCTTCTTCTCAGCTTCGTTTCCACCATTAACGCCCAAGGTTTCTTCCCAAAGCCCTTCTGTGTTCGACCGGCAACTTCACCGCCAACAGCACCTACCAAACCACCCTCACCACCCTCCTCTCCTCCATCTCCACCACCAACTCCTTGTCCCTCACCTACGGCTTCTTCAATGCCTCCGCCCTTGTCTCCGGCGCCTCCCAAACCCTCTACGTCATTGGCTCCTGCCGCGGCTACCTCACTAGCGAGAGCTGCCGCTCCTGCCTCAACGCCTCGGCCTCCGACATCCGCCGCCTCTGCCCCCTCCAAAAGGAGGCGGTGCTCTACAGCGAGGTCTGCACTGTCCGGTACTCAAACGCCTCGATCTTTGGCACAGTCGTGACCGACCCTGACTACAGGCTGCAGAACGTGAACAACGTCTCGATCCAGGTCACGTACAAGCTGGGGACACAGGTGGAAGGACTGCAGGGCGAGGCAGCCGGCGGCGGCTCACTGAGGAAGTTGGCTACGAGGAACGTGTCAGTGGGGCCGGACACGATCTTTGCGATGGCGCAGTGCACGCCGGACTTGACCAGGCAGCAATGCATCGACTGCCTGGCGAAAGTTGTCGGGAGCATCACGGATTGCTGTCTTGGGAAGGCGGGATTGAGGAGCACGGCGCCTAGTTGCGAGTTTCAGTATGAGATCTATCAGTTCATCCACCAGGTCGGCGAGCCACTTCCGCCGCCGCCGCCGCCGCTTCCTCCTCCACCGCCAGGTACGTTGGCTCTTGTTCAAGAATTAGGTATCGTGGCGATTTGGTTTTTTTCCTTTAATCAAGGTGGATTAAGATCATTTGATTTGTTGATTACGTAATTTCACGTGAGATTTACACGATTAAGTTGGGAAATGAATTTAGTTTTTATACTCCATAGACCATCTAATTTATTTTAGGGTCAGGACGTTGGATAAATACATTTTTGCCAAAATGAAGTTGCGGAATATTTCCATATTTTCAGTAAAAGAACGGTAGGGTCCATATCTCTATCTTTGACGCATGTGAATGGCTAATGGTCAGCTATCATAGTTCATTGAATCAAAAGTTGTGGTGTTCATTCATCAGAAGCTGTCACGTGAGATCTTTAAATTAATAATAAAGTGAGTTTAGGCTAAGGGTAATGAATCATTAACAGATGTTCATTAATTCTCCTCATTTAGTCACCATTGTTTCTGAATTGATATAAACACAAAAAGGTTTTTAACAATAAGAGAAGTAGATCGACATCTAAATTGATCTAGAGTTACAATCCATTTCAATCATGTGGTGATCACTGCTAATAGTAAAAAAAAATGGTAAGACAAATTGTCGAACTTAAATAAGCCAAACAAGAAATACCATATAGGAAACATATGCCTAGAGGCTGTGCCTGCAACAACAAGGCCATTAATGGAAACAAAGTTGTCCAATCACTTTTAAACCTGTTGTATGAATACCAAAACTTTGTGTAAGATTTTAATATAGTCATTCCGCCACTTTTTGTCAAAAATCGTTGCCGTGGTAATGTGTTACATGGGACGGCTGGCATTGAATAGATTGCCATATTAGCGATTTTCTCACAAAAATTGACTGGAAGGACTACATTCGAATTTTGCATCAAGATTTCGGATTAAATTAGTTAATTTGAAAAGTTTAGGACTAAATTAGCTTTCATACAATTGATTTAGGACTAATTGGGTAAGTTTCCCAAGCTTGGTTTGTGGGGTTCATAAAAAAGACCAAAATTGGACTTCTTTGTGGCGGTGGTTGATATATTCACAAGCTGTTAAGTGAGATCTTGAAAAGTTTAGAACTAAATTAGCTTGCATACAATTGAATAACGGTTTTTTAGAGGGATTTAAACCCAGGGGCTCCTGTGCTGCAGCAGCAGTAATAATTCCCTATTGCCGAACTTAGTAGGTGATTTAACATGGGTTGTTCATCCTAGAAATTTTTTTGCTTCTTAATATTCTTCATTTGTTCGTCTTCGGCCCCGTCAATTTACCAAAAACAGAATCTTAAAAATGCTGGAATTGCAGTTGATGTTCAGGCTTTCTCGTTTAAGCCTCGCTATTCAGATCTCTCATGGCCCCTTCTTACGTGTCAAATCGCCAATCTTCACGCGTCAGTTTATATGTTACGCACGCTTTCATCTAGAAAGCTTTAGATTAGTTTGGGAATTGTCTCATATACAAAATGGTACCTGTGCAGGGAAAAGCAACAAATCTACCGTGATAACCATCGCCATTACCGTTCCATTTGGAGGTTTTATGGTCCTTTTCTTTTTCACTTGTTGTTTGCTTCGAAGAAAGGGAAAGAAGACAGATGGAGTCATCCAAGGAAAAAGCGGTAAATCAACTATTTGCCTTTATTTTTTCATAAGCTATCTACGCCATATATGAGCATATTATGAAATTTCTTCATTTTCTATAAGGAATCAAATATGTTAATCATACGAATTAAGAGTCCGTTTGATATAAAGGTAGCATATATAATGGAAAAGATCAAGAACAAAGATCAGATCCTCATGCTCTTTAAACCTTCAAAACTATACTTGACTGCACAAGCAATCATAATGCCATCAATAAGAGGAACACTTTGGGAATGTAACAGTTCATTTCTGGCCTTCTAGATAAATAGATGCAGCAATTCTACGAAAATTTTACCAAGCACCTATGAAAAAATCTCCCTTTCATAGCCTGCTGCATCAGGACAATTCAAACTCCCAATCACTAATATCATTATTAGGAAAACAAAAGTGAAGGGCACTCTTCCAAGCTTGCTTAGAGAAACTGCATCCGAAGAACAAATGGGATCTAATCTCAGTGCTTTCATGACGCAAAAAAATAGAGAGTTTGGCCATGACTAAAAGACTATTTATCAATTCCTTGAAATAGAGGCAGCTTATCTTGTGTCGCCAACCTAAGTGTGAATCCAAACCTCAGCAAATTAGATGAAATTCAAATCAGCCTATACCATTCAACTCTTGGGACTCTTTTCCTCACAATCTCCCAAGCTGAAGCAGAGGCAAGAATGTCACAAGAAGCAGTAGTGTAAGTGTCTTGGTCTTCGAAAGAAGACTTTGGATAAATTACACCACAAACGGCCGCCTGGATTGATACCAAGACTTCAGACCTCGCATTAGACCTTTTCGATTCAGAGTACAAATCATATCAGCTACTTTTGCAGTTCAAAGAAGAGCAGCATCTTAAACTACTCTCCTCGGGCATACATCCAGCAAGATCCCATCAGGATGCCATGTGTCATGCCAGAGGGATACAGATTCGATATGAAAAACCACATAACGAGCCCTCAAAATACTCTTAACGTTTAGCAATTCCCTCCAACCATAGGTAGCATCTGCACCGCAATTAATAGACCTAGCACTACCTTCAGTATTGATGATATTGTTTTGCTTCATGACCAATCAAGAGGGTAAATATTTCATTGGGCTACGGAGACAACCATGCCAGCCTAATCCGGTGCTCTTCATTGTGATAATGTTCCCAAGCACTGGCAACCGTATAAACGCCACTAGGAGCCAATGTCGATATAATTTGATAATCAAATTGAGTTTTGGTAATGCAGGTGCGAATGAACTTACCACCGTGGAGTCCTTGCAATTTGACTTGGCTACAATACAAGCCGCGACAAATGATTTCTCTCCAGAAAACAAGTTGGGTGAAGGTGGATTTGGTCAAGTTTTCCAGGCAAGTATTACATATCAGTTAGAAACAATCAAGAATGTTTTACATGCGAATTGAACATAATGGTGCTGAAAAACAAAGAAATGTGTAACGCTTCTTTATGTTAGTTTTTAAGTTGTGCTAAGGAAATAAATGATGAATGCAAAACACTTTAGGGTAGCCTTCCTGATGGACAGCAAATCGCAGTGAAGAGGCTATCTCAAAGCTCAAGACAGGGTGATGAAGAATTCAAAAACGAAGTTCTATTGGTTGCGAAGCTTCAACATAGAAACCTTGTACGACTGCTTGGATTTTGCTTGGAGGGAGACGAAAAGATACTCGCCTACGAGTTTGTGCCAAATAAAAGCCTTGATTACTTCTTATTTGGTATGTTGCAGTTTGACCTTCTTATGTACATTTGCTTGAAATCAAACGTTCGAGCTTTCACTAGCTATGGAAAACTTGAAATTAAGAGGTTTTCTGTTCTTTCAACTAATTATAGTTTTTTGTTAAGCCACCTTTGATCGATGATAGTAAATATATTCGCCTTGAGTTTTTGAATAGGTGCCACATGCTAGCACATAATGAGTTTTGGTGCAACAATGCAGATCCCCAAAAAAGCAGTCAATTGAATTGGCCATTACGTTTTAAAATAGTATCTGGGATTGCTCGAGGATTGCTCTACCTACACGAAGATTCTCGTCTCCGGATCATCCATCGAGACCTAAAATGTAGCAATATCTTGTTAGACAGTGAAATGAACCCGAAGATTTCAGATTTTGGCATGGCAAGGATTTTTGGAGTCGATCAAACTCAGGCTAGCACAAATAAAATCGTGGGGACTTTGTAAGTCTTAAGTCTTGATTAGATGACTTTGTAATTGGATGCTGGACTTGCTCATTTTATCTATTTAAGTATGCTCATTGATCTGCATCTAAATACGCAATATACATGTGGCTAATGTTCGGTTTTGCAGTGGTTACATGTCTCCTGAATATGCAATGCATGGAAAGTTCTCGGTGAAATCTGATGTTTATAGTTTCGGCGTACTACTTATAGAGATCATTTGCGGCAAGAAGAATGACTTCTACCACCAATTGGATGGGGGTGAATATCTTGCTAGTTATGTAAGTTTCGCTGTGCTACTGCTGCAAATATTCACACCGCACTCTTTGTAAATTTGGTCAAATGAAATTGAAATTCCTCTGTAAAAACTTAGTTCTTTGGCCTACAAAAACATTTATGTTTCTGTTCCTTAGTCATATATGGTTTTTTTGCAAGATTCAAATGTCTTGCATGATGAGTCACTGAATTAATGCCGCAATTTTGTGAAGATTTTCCTGAATTATTCTTGCAGGTGTGGAATCAATGGAGAGATGGCACACCATTGAACGTGTTGGACCCGGCTATCGTGGATTCATATTCAAGAGATGAAGTACTTCGATGCTTGCACATTGGCTTACTATGCATTCAGGAAGATCCGGCTATTAGACCCACCATGGCAACCGTAGTTCTTATGCTCAGCAGCAATTACTTTAACCCGCCATCGCCTCGACATCCAGCCTTCTTTGTCCGAAGTAGATCACGGGGACCGAGCATCCCAATGAAAGAGCTTGAATCGGATCAATCTACCAGTAGGACTATGCCTTTGTCAACCAATGATATGACGGTTACCGAATTGTACCCCCGGTAAATGGTGGCATAAGCAAAATTTTACTTCATGGATGGTCTCATGGCGAGATTGCTTGGCTTTCCACCATGATTTTTTATGAACCGTTGCAAAAGTCTATATGTATTTGAAGAATAAGCAGTTAATTGCTCAAAGGGAGTTGGGTGCATTTAAAATAAGACTCTACTCATGTTATCCATCTTAGTTATTATGATTCTTTTAAGATTTTTTTTACTAGTTGAGGCTAAATCATACATTAATCCACTTTAATATGACGCATTTGTAAATTATTGTGCTTCTATAAGGCTCGATACGACTTCTCTTGTCTAGACTAAATAATCAAATGGAAGTGTTCGTTATCTAACCCACTAGGCTACACATTCCTTCACTTGTGAAACTAGTTGCGTTTCACTGTTGTTAAAACTATACCTGTAGGTTGTAGGTGCTCCATCTCTGAGAGGCTTTCTCTGGAGCACTGATCTTCTCTGGCCCATCTCCGTGAAATCCAAGTTGTCCATCGTTACCATGAGGCCAATCAGTTAACAGGAAGCCCTCCCTTGTTATTAGCTGTCTAACCGACCACAACCCTTTTGAGTGATCCTTCGTTCACAAGCCTTCCTTTGTTGTTCGGAAATCGATAGTTGAAGAAATGAAAGCGATCAATTTGAAAAAAAAAAAAAAAAGAAAGTCTTTGTACTCTTCGACAGTATTTATAACTCAAGACAAAGATTATCTATTTGCTTTGTGAATGCACTTTCTCTTGCGAAATCAGGAATAGATTTGTTGCAGTTGTGTCTTCTTATTTTTTGATTGATTAATGTAACTTTTTAGTTAGTTGTCATGGTATTTAATTAGATTATCTCTATTAATTTTTTTTTATCATAGAGTTGACGGTACGAGCATATAATTGATATTCTCTGGGAACAAGCAATAATACCATCCCCAATGTTTTTGGCGATAGGTTTCACAAAACCTTCACCAAGGACCGTTGATGATTGTCGCGACCGACCTCCGGGCTTTTTAATCATCAAAAGGGGGGTCTCGCCTGGTACACGCTAAGTTTAGGTCTGGGACTTGACTCGGGCTCTCCCAAGTCCATACCGTATCACGACTTAGGGTTTAGGTTTTTAACCTACAAGTGATTTTTATCAAGGAGTTGCCACTAATTGGTTTGAGGTGGGTCGATTAGAAACCCAAGTAAGGTGATGAGAGAATCACCCTATTCCTACAAATCAGAGATCAAATGATTTCGAGGACTTGGTTACACTAGTTGAATAACTAATGCCTTTTCGGTATCTTTTTACCTTGTTCATTTCTGAAAATATTTATCAGGCAATTTGGATTAATTTTAGGACCTTTCTCCTAACATGTAAAGTGATCAAACGAGTGCATAATCATAAATGATTAGTAGTCAAGATAGATATGCAGCTTAGGGTTCTAAACCTAACTAAGTTAACAACATTCAAAACATAACAATTTATGCAATTATACTCTAATTAAAAACATGCATAATAATAATACAACAATAATTTAAAATATTAAGATATATCACATAATTTAGAAAAATATTAGACAATACTATATTTAAATTATATCCTAATTTTAAAGAGAAAATAAAAAAAGCGAAATTTTTTTTATTATTTTTTATTTTTTATAAAATAATATTATAATATTAAAACTGGATCGGGTCGACGGATTCAATCGGTCAGAACCGACCTGGGTCAACGGATCCAACCTAAGACGTTGACCCAAGTTGGTCAAAATCGACCAAGGTCAACGGGTTCGACCCAAGGTGTTGACCCAGGTCGGGTCGGCTGATTTGAGTGGGGTCGGTTGATCCGAGTTGGTTAGAATTGACCCGGGTCAACAGATCTGACCCAAGGTGTTGACCCGAGTCGGGTTGGTTGATTCAGGTCGGTCAGAATCCACCCGGGTCAACGGATTCGACCTAAGGCGTTGACCCGGGTTGGGTCGGTTGATCCAAGTCGCGTCGGTTGATCCGGGTTGGTCAGAATTGACCTGGGTCAATAGATCTGACCCAAGGTGTTGACCCGGGTTGGATCGGTTGATCCGGGTTGGGTCATTCTCGAGTGCACAGAAACGCGGGGACACTAGTGGAGCCAAAATTGACCTCTCATTGGCCGACCCAGGCCGACGTCGACCTAAATCGGGCTTCTAGGGGCCACCACTAAGCCTCCTCATCCACCTAGATCACCGTCTGATGACTGAACCAAAACCAGCCTCTTTGAGGCATTTCATTGAACACCTAGCATGCCCAACTAAAATTGAAGATTTCTGACCTATCTCGCGGTTTTGGCCAACTCCGACAGCTAAGGCTCACTTCCGACGGCATGTTTGGATCAGGTTTGATATCGGTATGGGTCGGGATTTGTGCCTAATGGCCGACGCAAGTCTCGGTCGAAAATCACACAAAAACAGAGTAGAACAAGGGTAGTCGGGATCGAGGGAGGCTCACCGGTTAGAGCTGCTTTCGGGTGGCTTTTCGATTGCTTCGCGGGTGACGGCGAAGTTACAGGGACTTGAAAAATACTCTGTGACTCTTCTCTTTCTCTATTTTCTCTAAAATCCTCTCTCTTCTTCTCTTTCTCTCTTTCTTTAGTTTTTTGTTCAAAGGGCGCTGACCCATGCTCTCTCTCTCTCTCTCTCTCTCTCTCTCTCTCTCTCTCTCTCTCTCTCTCTCTCGTCGGCTTATATAGCCGACGACGACACACCCCTGCTCCTCTATCCCCTCCATTAATGGCCTACACTGGTCTCTGCCTACTCAAGACTTTTGTGGCCAGTTTAGGCCGGTGCATGGGGCTACTCCAAGTCAGTGAAGAAGAGAGGAAGAAGGAGAGAGGAGGTCGGAAATCGGGAAGGACAGGACTGGCCATCAATGCCAGTCTCGTTGGCGTGCTTCCCTGTCCATATTATGCTAGAATGGATAGGGAGCAGTTGCTCCATCGTTCGTTGGTTGGATGGTAGAGAACAGGGGAGAGCAGAGGAGAAAAGGAGAAGGGTTGGCATAGGGAGGGAAAGGAAGAAAAGGGAGTCGGGCCGGGCTAGGCCTAGCTTGCACGAAGAAAAAGAAGAAAAAGAAGAAAAAGAAAGTGAGCTGGGCCCACGCCGAGGGGAAAAGAAGAAAGGGTCGGGTCGACTCGACCCCGACTAGGCCAAATTGATTTTTTTAATTTTTTTTATAAATATGCTCTAATAAACCTTAACAAAGTACAAAAAACACCTAAAATCTATATAGAATGCAGTTAATTGAAAATTTTTTTTTGTTTTTGGAACTAAAAAATTTAATTCATAATTTTTTGTATAATTAACTTGGGTAATTTAAAAATAGATGTCAATAGCTACTCCTCTTTGAATGTGAGCTTGCAAATATTGAACTCACAGATGTTGCACTCAAAGATAAAATGACACATAAATTTCACCTATGCATGTTCAGTGAATACTATTTTATGATACCGTAAGTCCCATTTTTTATGATGTACTATAAGATGATGCATGCTAAAGTAAATAAAAACATACCTGAGTTTACTTACCTTGCCGAAGAGTAGAGTAATTCCAAATAATTTATACTTTGTGTCAATGACCCGAACCTATCTTTGATCATTTTGATGGAAGAAATTGCATGTCTAGGACCCAAACCTATCCTTGGTTGCCTTGATTGGATTTCGTTTGTTTAGGACCCGAACCTATCTTGGTTACCTTAAGAGGGGAAATCGCTTGTCTAGGACCCAAACTTATCTTGGTCGCCTTGATAGGATTTTGCTTTGTCAAAGTACTTGAATCTTATCTAATGTACCTGAAAAGGCTTGATGTGAATAGAAGGGTCAAACAGGGGGGTCAATCTCATTTTCAAAAGGGGTACTATAACAATTGTAGGTACATGATGAATAGAGAAGTCAGTCCAATGTTCAGTTGGTTAATAGAGGGGTCAATCCAATGTTCCAGGGGTACCATATCAATAGTAGATATATGAATTTTTGGAATTGGGCATAGGTAGAAATACCTGCCTGGGCATATTCTTGCCTCTTAAGGGCATGTCTCCTATCGTACAAGTTTTTGTGCAAAAAACATAAGCAAAAGTATATTACAAGTGCTATAACTTGTGTATGGCGCTCACTTTCATGCCATAACTTTTTTTTTTGATCACTTTAGTGCTAAAATTTTTGAAAAACGATCACTTAAGTGCTAAAATTTTTGAAAAAAGATCACTTAAGTGCCAACTCCGGTGCCGTACACAATTTTTCGCCGAAAATCTGACGTGACATTTTTTTTAATTAATTTCTGAAGCCGACGTGGCTCGCCGGAGTCTCGTCGGAGATTGGCACTTAAGTGATCGTTTTTTCAAAAATTTTAGCACTTAAGTGATCGTTTTTAAAAAATTTTAGCACTAAAGTGGTCCAAAAAAAAGTTATGACACTTAAGTGATCGTTTTTCCTCCGACTTGGCACCAAAGTGATCCGAAAAAAAGTTATGGCACCAAAGTGAGCGCCGTACACAAGTTATGGCACTTATAGTGTTCTTTTGCCAAAAAAACATATGTTGGTTGCATCTCGCGCAATGAGAAATGCTTTTCTTTTTCAAAGAAACACTTGATTTACCTTTCGGGTGGTTTGGAAAGAATTATGATGAAATACCTAGGGTTTCTTACTCGGCGGTTTGATATATCATCTGCTAAATAACTAACCTTTCTCGGGGATACCTCTCTTGAGATGGTAAAGAGGGCATCTCCAATGTCCGAATTTTTGTGTCCTTCCACTGGGGATTAAGACTCCGAGCTGCAAAAGCAAGCTGTGTCAATTCCACCTAGGGAAGAGGAGAGTTTTTGGGACATCTTTGGAGACACTCCAAATGTCAGGTGCTCTTTGAGTCTTTGAGGACATTTTACCTGTTACAGACGATTAATGCAAATGTGCATGCATTCATCAAGGATATAGACAAGTTAGGCTATTCCAAAATGTGTATTTCAAAGCTCATTGGAGCTGTAGATAACTCAGTTAAAGCTCATGCATGATAATTTTGCCATATTTGTATCACCAAATATCTATCGAGGGTAATTATCAATTAAGACAATTTTTGTTCACAAGATAGACTTCTTGAGATGTTGAACGAGGACTTTTAGTCAGAAAGGACTTTCCACTCGCTCTCATTGAAAAGGGTTATTTTGTCTCTACCATTAATGCAAAAATATTGAAAATACTCATCTTAACCTTCATCACATCAACAAGGGTGTTGACACCTAAATTTCGACCGATTATTTAATGATAATTTGCATAGAAAATTAGGGATTAAATTTTAACCCCTAAACAAAAATATTAAAATTGGATAGCATATAGTTTAAGTTTATATATGTTAGTTGCATTCCGCATCGGACTGGCGGTGGCGAGTAAGCTGAAAATCCATCGCGTAAACCAAGCTCGAGCGCCGAGTGAAACTCGGCTCACTCAAGGGATTGGGGCCAAAATTCATGAGTCTAAAAGGCTTTGGTTATCTTAATTTGAGCTTAAATCAGCCCTAATTAATTTAGCACATTTGGAATTAAAATAAAATTAAATGATGAAGCCTAAATCTAAGCCCATTAGGACTAGGAAGCCCAGTTAATTAACCTAGGGTTGCAATATAAATATATGATTATACCCTTCAATGAGGGGGCTCTTGTAATTCCCAAAGCAGAATTTTCAAAGAGAGCACAAGAGACACACGTGAGCAAGAGCAAGGAGCAAGAGAGAGAGTCGGTTGCGCATGCGCCTACCTCATGGTTGCGCCGCCTTGCGACCACACCGTGCCACCACCTCCCTCATGGCTAGACCTATGGTTGCGAAAGGTTTGCCTCCGTCCTGTGCTGCTTCCTTCGCTAATCAAGTGAGCCAACCCACGACGATCGCTATTGTCCCCTGCTACTGTTGCTTTCTTCGATGGTGCTACCGCAAGTGCCTCGACGTTCCTACCATCACCCGCACAAGGAGCTGCTTCTTCTCGTGAGGGCCTGCGCTTCCACCTCCAAGGGACACAAACCAGAAAACTCACTTACGGACAAAGAGAGATTCCTGGTTGCATTCAAAAAAACAAAAAAAGAGATCTTGAAGCGGTGGAAAGAAGATCAAATTTTTAGTGCTTTTAGAGTGCAAGCTGATGGTGAAGATCAAATTTTTAGTTTCTTTGTTGAGAACCGGGAACCACCGCGAGCCCATGTTGACCCTTCTTGGCTGAGCTCCTTCTTTGACAACGGTGAAGCACTTACTGTTTTAAAGGTTTTCGAGACCCTGTTGCTCGATCCGTGATCTACACCGGGGGCCCCCACACTGTGCCATCATGGAGGTATCCCGCCAGCTCCTCTGATGATCTTTGCTTGTGGATTGCCACCACCGTCCGAACCACCACGAGCACCACTGCAAATACCGCTGCCGCCGTCGTCATGGCTGTGTTTCCCGTTGGCCGCCTGCTTCGCCTGGTCCTGATTTGCAATCCCGGCAATTTAAATTTGGAAATATCCGTCAAATTAGGTATGATCAATATTCAATATTTTTTCAGAATATTTTAAATTCCTAGTTTAGGTGTTTTAAATATTCTGTGAATATTTGGTAGATTGCTAGATCTTAGTGATAATATTTGCTTTATCCGCAATGTTCTAAAATACCCAAAATTAGGAATTTTTTGTAATTTGGCAATCCATCTGGACAACTATCCGACTTTATCTCTAAGGTACGACACACGGTGATATGGAAAATTTTTATCTTATTCATAATCACGTGAATACGATAATATATTTTATTCGCTTTCTGAATTTGAGCAATCGGCTTTTCGTCGATATCTATAACCCTATAAATATGACCATTAGCTCGATTCTCTTTCCTAACTCAAATTTGATAAGAAGAATCTTGTGGATTATATGGATTGTTTTAATGCGGTTGTTATTTTTGTTTGATTGCTTTCTTTTTTGGATAAAGATTGCTTTCTTTTTTTAAATAAAGAAAATCCAAAAATATGTCAGTTAGGATTTAAGTTAGAAGTTTTGCATGTTTAGGAAATCCTAAATGTATTTAGAAGATTGAATAATTATTTAATTTAAATTAGGACTTAAGATAATTTATTTCCTAATTCAAATTAGGTGTTATTGTAATCCTAATAGATTATTTAGGTTATTTTAAGATTCCGAATTTCCATAAAAATCCCAAAAAGAATGAGTTACTTTAGGATAGAATAGGATAGATTGCATTCTTAATTTGAGTAATTTTTAATTTTGAATTTTAATAAAAAAATAAATACCAAAAAAGAAGTTTTTAGATTGCATGTTATTTTAGGCATTTTTTATTTCGAATTTCATTGAAAAAATAACAAAAAAATATATCGTTTTCCATCATTAGAATTAGGTCACGTCGTCGCATGACATTTAGCTCGCATGCTAGGTTGCATTAATTACATGTCATTTTTTGCACATCATTGCATATAGGTTAATTTGCATTTTAATAAAGCGAAAACTCTAAAGAACACCTTGAGTGTCTTACTTTGTTAATTAGAAATTATATTAGGATTATCTGTGTAATCTTCTACTAAGAATGTAGATGCTTGCGTTGCATTAAGGTACGTCATTTTCCTAATTTTGTAGTCTATTTACTGCTTTCTTGGGTGTTAAATTGGTGGTTTGCGCACCTGCATGCACACTTTACATATTAGTAATTAGGTGATAAAATGGGTCCAAACTGCCTGCATAAATATTTTTTTAAAAGAAAAGGTACCAAAAGGGCGTTATATTAGATCTAGCGTAATTAAGTCTCCGAGCTTAGAATCTCTGGTTCGTAAAAATAAAACATATCTCCCTATATTTTATTTAGGTTTTTAATTGACCTACCACAAATAGATTAATGGCGACTCCAAGCATAAAAACTTTTGCATGTTAAAAATTTAAACCTTAAGTCGCAAATTGGTAGGGCTTGGGAGGTCCGAGTTAGGCTAAGTCTTAATAATTCATTAGCCTGTGAAATTTTAGGTCGCGACAAAGGGTCTGAGTTTTCTCGCAAGCGGTATAATCTTACCAATCTGAGAGGTCTTTATCAAGATCGTAATGCAAGCTTGGTCAATAGCTTAACAAAGGAGATTGTCCGAGTCAAGGCCGTAAAAGAAAATATTCTACAATCATCTCTAAGTTTACAAGTCAAGAACCCTGCAAAACGAGATAGAAGTAGTTTTACTCGCACTTCCTCGAGTGACGTTTATAAACATTTGAAATTCTACGTTAATTCAAGTGCTCTAGTTAGAAGAGACTTCATGAGGGACGTAACGTAAGCTTGGTTTACATGTTGAGGAACGAAAAGATCATTGGGCTAAAAATGTGTGTAAGGGTGAGGATTGGTGATCATCTTGGCATTGTCACCAGTCTTCTTTTCCATTATCAGGATCCTCTTGGAAAACTCTCTAGGTAATCCTGTGCTTTGGCTTCTTGGACTTTTGTCCAACAATTGCAAATTCTCTTAGGGATACAAATTCCTTTGCCTTTTTTATCTCTTTTTTTTTTGTCCATGGGCATTGGCCTTTACTTTTATCAAGCACACTATTTTTTTTACACCCTTAATTTTCAGCATTTTTTTTTCCTTTTCTTTCGGTATTGTCGGGGAACTGGCCTAGACAAGTTTGAATAAGACCGTATTATTAGGCTCTTAGGGTCTTCATCTTCATCCGGCACTTTAGACCATGATGCTTGAACTGCGGTGACCTTCACATTGCCCCAATGTGGGGATGATCATCAATTCGCACTTCCTTGAGTGGCGTTTATAAACATTTGAAATTCTCGTTAATTCAAGTGCTCTAGTTAGAAGAGACTTCATGAGGGACGAACGTAAGCTTGGTTTACATGTTGAGGAACGAAAAGATCATTGGGCTAAAAAATGTGTGTATGGGTGAGGATTGGTGATCATCTTGGCATTGTCACCAGTCTTCTTTTCCATTATCAGGATCCTCTTGGAAAACTCTCTAGGTAATCCTGTGCTTTGGCTTCTTGGACTTTTGTCCAACAATTGCAAATTCTCTTAGGGATACAAATTCCTTTGCCTTTTTATCGCTTTTTTTTTTGTCCATGGGCATTGGCCTTTACTTTTATCAAGCACACTATTTTTTTACACCCTTAATTTTCAGCATTTTTTTTTCCTATTCTTTCGGTATTGTCAGGAACTAGCCTAGACAAGTTTGAATAAGACCGTATTATTAGGCTCTTAGGGTCTTCATCTTCATCTGGCACTTTGGACCATGATGCTTGAACTGCGGTGACCTTCACATTGCCCCAATGTGGGGGATGATCATCAATTAAGTTCATACGAAATGAAATTGTCGGCTCAATTGGGCTAGCAAGGGATATAAGTGTATAGGATAGAAAAGAACTGCTCTTCATCATCCTAAGGCATTTAAATCATCGTGAGAGTTCATATGTAATAATAATACTCAAAGATTGATACAAGTGAGAGTAAGAAAATTTCTATTCATTTACCTTGTGCGAGCTATTGCGGTGATGATCATAGAAAATTTTAGATACTACAAACTCATCATCCTTCTTATCCTGTTCAGTTCCTAGGTGATAACATCACCGTTATCAATGATATGTTGGCATTTTGGACCGGCTCTAGTTAGTTTGCTTTTTCATTTTATTTTCTCAGGATTAGAAGCACCAGAAGGGCTCCTGATTCTTGTTGCAATTCTATGACTGTCCACCAGCCAGGATTGTCTAGCCGTTACGAGCGAAGACAATGGCGGCGGTGATCAAAGGGGAGGGATGCTCCTCTCACTCTCTTTGAATTTGAATCCTCTCTGTGATGCTGACTTATCTCCAGTTGCCCCAGTGTGGGGTGATTCTTGACAGGGTAATTTGAAAGGGATCTCAAAGTGCATGGGCTCAAAATGATCAAGCAAAGGATCAGCGGTAGTGTATGGGGTAAAGAAATGGACTGCGTCTCGTCATTTTGGCTACCGTACCTTATATAAGAAATCACTTTACCTTGTAGACATTGAATCTTTCACTCGTCTCACGAGAGATTAGTACGTGAGAACGTGTATAGACTAAGGATTGCCTTTCATCGTCCTAACACATTTCGTTCAGTATACGAGTAGTTCGACACCATTCATCGAATTTTTAAAATTTTCAAATGGAATTGGTGAATTAAATAGGTGAAATTACCGTGCAAAATTTCTTCCCAAAAGACATGCAATGCATTAGGGGGAGGATTAAGCATCTATTTGCTTTAAATGTTTACTCTTTCTTTGTTTCTTTCTACTCTTATGAGAAGAGTTTTTAGGAAAAGAGATACTTACCTACACTGCAATGGCGAGGTAAACTTGCCAGGTAATAAGAAAGATCATGTTAATAAATGGCTTTTTGAGAGACAAGAATTAGGAACGATACAACATTACCCTTCATGACTCTATTCATTTGAGATTAAGCTAATGACTCCTTAAGCTTTTCTCGGATGTTAACAATTCCTATTGACAATAACACAAGCTTATGTTAGAAATGATATGATAAAGGGTAAATTGGGAACGATACCAAATTACCCTTCTTCTATTTTGCCTTAAAAGCTAGTAGAGTCTTTTCTTACAAAACTACTTTCATGGTTGGTCTTGAAGCTCAAATGAAATCCTCTGTAACTAAGGGTGCTCCCAATTAAAAGGTCTTATTCTTGACTCATGTTATGTCTATGTGGCTCCGCACATCGAGGAGCTTCTCGGGAATCATTTGATTTCTAACTGCGCAAGGCATGTGCAATTATTTGCTTGGGGATCTTCACAGCAAAGCTAATTTCTACTTTAAATGTCTTTGACTGATATGGTCATGACTACTGTTGAGACATCCATGGTTGTCAGGCTTAGCTTTGACGTCATTTTGTCATATGCAAAGTCCTTTCTAATTGGACTTGCTACCAGGAGTGTTCTTCTCAATAACTTTTCTATCAATTCCCTTGTTATCAACGGGAATATAGAAGTTATTTTAAGGGTAATACTTCTTTACGGCATCAGAGTTGAATGGGTTGGAGAATTAACGTCCATCCATCTCGGTCAGAATTAAAGCCCCTCTAGGTAGTGTCTTTTTCACGACATAGGGACCTTTGTAGTTTGGAGTGAACTTACCTCAAAGCTCGAGGGATAGTGATAGCACCTTTCTTAGGACAAGATGACCCGCATCGAAGTGCCTTGGGGAACCTTTCGATTGAATGATCTGGCTACCCTTTATTAATAGCATTGGCCATGACAAAGAGCCTTTAACCGCTTTTCGTTAATCATATTCAATTGCTTCGGTCTGTATTGCTTTCACTCTGTATAAGATAGTTTTACTTGGGACAATACCCGCAGCAAGGGGATTTTTACTTCAACAGGCACAACTGCTTTCATGCCGTACACCAAGGAAAATGGAATTACCCTAGTAGATGTCTGAATTGATGTTTTTTTTTTTTGGTAAGAATGTCTGAATTGATGTTCGATATGCCATTAATGCAAAAGATAATCTTTCATGCCAATTTTGGTAGTTCTCAGCTGTCACACTCCGAACCCCATCGAGCACGCGACACACTTCTCTGGTCGAATAATACGACATCCCAGGATATTGCCGACCCAGTTCAACTTATCAGAGATTTATATCCGCTAGCGAAAACCACAATTAATACCCGTACAATAACAATTAGGGTAAATAAGGAGAATAAACATACTTATTCCTCATTCAAACTTATATAATATTCATAGTTTACACACCACCATATACATATGCACACCGTGCTATAAACCACCGATATCCAAAATGATCAATAGCCTGGGTATCCTATCGCCCAAAAATGGAACATCTTAAAAGCCTATTCCTAACCCCTACATTAGCCCCTATGCCCTCTGCTTGGTGTCCATTCTGAGTCTGATTTTTCAGCACTCGAGTCTGAGTTTCCCTGAACTGTCTGCTCCTTTGAAGACTCCGGCTTAACCTCGATCTCGATCGGATTGTTTATATCACCCGACTCCACTGGAACCTGGACCCGCTCCTCCTCAACTGGCTCCTCGTCAGACTCGTCCCCTGGCACAAACTCGAGATCCCACCATGGCACAAACTCGAGTACGTGTTTCGGTTCTTCTTCAGGCTCATCTTCTGGGGCCTCTTTAGGTTCTTCCTCGGGTTCTTCCTCTTCTGGTTCTTTCTCTGGGATCGCCTCGAGATCCACGTCCATCGGATCGTACCTCGCTTGGGATTCTTCAGGCTCTGGATCATGCTCGGCCCTCGAAGGTACAGGTGCCGCAAGCACTTGCTAGAATCCAAACTGCACCAGACTAGTCTCCAAACTAGTCATCTCGCCATCGGGAGGAGGTATGGTAGACGGATCCCAATCCCCAACTCCATCAATGGGGACGTTAAATCCACGTACGGGACCAAACTCATCTACTCCGTCCCGAAAGAACCAAGCAGTATAGTTATGGGCCTGCCAAAGGGGTAGTCCTATATCTATCTAAATTACTGTAGTATGCTTAACCCAAGTCATATTATCATCTATCGAGTATTCTACAACATTATGGTTGGTGTGCATCGGTACTCTAAAACTCTCAGGTGGCAGCGGTGGAAGATTCATTGCTCTGGCGGGTTTTTGAAAATGTTGGTTGAAATAACCATGAGATTACATTTCAATAAGCATGCACCCTAAACCCCACCTAGGCTATCACGTACCTCTAGACAATCACAATACAGATCACACACTTAGTCATCACAAAGCAGGCACACCATTCACACTTACCTAGGCCTTTCCAGCGTGCAACCTGCATGTTAGTCACAATAATACCATTTCCACTCACATGTATGTTCTAATTACATTTTATGCGTTCGTTCCGGCCTCATTATAATCTTTTCACCCAACTCGCCAGTGACCCGCGTAATGGTACCACCTCAGGTTCATTGCGACTATTTCATTCTCGACTCGACAGTGACCCGTATAATAGTACTGCATCAGGTTCACTGCGACTAATTCATACTCAACTCGTCAGTGACCCGCGTAGTAGTACCGCCTCAGGTGCACTGCGACTAACTCATAACAACACTTTAGTGTCCACGTAATGGTACCACCTCAGGCCGTGTATCTTGCCCGCGTAGTGATATCGCCTCAAGCTCAACACCTATCACCTACGACACAACCCGCGTAATGGTACCGCCTTAAGTTGGCCGTCCTCCGGTAATACCGGGTATCGTCCCGCATAGTCGTACCACCTTAGGACGGATAAATATTCCCTCATAATGGTACCACCTCAGGGATTTCAGCAATCACACATACCATGCCACACACGATCTCTCACTTGTTTACATGCTTAACACCCACTTGCCAATAAATTGACTAATCTCACGTGGCCCGTGCACGCATTAATTCACACATATATCTAATGCTCAATAAGCATCCACACAACCAATTGGCAATTAAAACCAATTCAGTCCAAGCGTGCACAATACAACTTGCATTTCAATCAATTAAAACACGATCCAACAAACACGCAAGGCCACTAACGGGCCCACAATCATTGCCACATATAAGCACAATTTTGGCATTTCCTCATTTAGTTCAAGCCATAACGAACATCACGTTCCAGCCCCCATACCGTGCACCAAACCGACACCACTTGCTCTCAATCGAGCCAAATACTCGTCACTATAAGGCCTAATTTCCAGCATTCAATCCGACATCATCTCAACCTCGAAACATCATCATTTCACCATCTAAAATCAGTTAATACTAGCCCTCAAACCAGTCCGCTAAATTAAATCCAAAATAGCCCCTAATTTAGCCAAAAACCGCGTCTAATTAAATCCGATTCAACTCAATTCGTCCGTCGATACCCGAAATCCTAAATAAAGTTTAGGGTGTGACTTACCCGAACTCTAGACTAGCTCGGCTAGAGTGGGAAGGGGGAACGGTTGATCGGCGGCTCACGGTGGCACACGGCAATGGCAAGTGGCTCGGCGACTTGCTGGATGGCGGGTGGCGATCGGCGGCTTCCTTGCTGTGGTTCACGGCCGTGGGAGAGGGAGAGAGAGAAGGAGAGGGACGGTGGTGTGAGGGTGGGGTCATGGTCCGACGATAGAACGGCGGTGGCACGGCGGGCGGGCGGTGGCGAGCGACGGCAAGGGGAGGGCGGTCGGTTCGGTGAGGAAAGGGAGGGAGTTGCCGAGAGGGGAGAGAGAGAGAAGTTTGGGACTTAAATAATCAAGACCAATAATTGAATTGCCAATTGACCATCTTGCCCTTTCCTCACAATTCCAATCGACGGCTTAAATTCGATCTTATCCTGAGATCGACGGCCCAGATTTAATCTTTTCCAAAATATCTAAGGGTAATTTGGGAATTTCTTAAAAAGTCCAGGGGCAAAATTGTCCAAAAATCTCTAATTTTTAGAGTTAGGGAGAAATTACCAAAATACCCTTCCCAAATTACATTGGCCTTAACAAATCTTTAGGAGTAAAATGGTCATTTTCCTTTTCTTGTTGAAATTCAGTTTTTCCGAAGGATTCGGGTAAATTCGAAGCTACCCAAGCAAATGATAACATCGCCCCAGTGATCTGTTGATCGACGGCCCAGATTTAATCTTTTCCAAAATATCTAAGGGTAATTTGGGAATTTCTTAAAAAGTCCAGGGGCAAAATTGTCCAAAAATCTCTAATTTTTAGAGTTAGGGAGAAATTACCAAAATACCCTTCCCAAATTACATTGGCCTTAACAAATCTTTAGGAGTAAAATGGTCATTTTCCTTTTCTTGTTGAAATTCAGTTTTTCCGAAGGATTCGGGTAAATTCGAAGCTACCCAAGCAAATGATAACATCGCCCCAGTGATCTGTTGTGACTTTCTGAATTTTCAATGCCCAACTCGATCTCTAATTAATGACTAAGTTTTAATTAACGTAACTTGCGTATATTTCATACTAATAGGCGGCTTTTGAGGAAATTCGCATTATTTACCCGTAGCCGATACTAAATCATGCCACGTACAAGTTTACTTGGGTCGTGACGACCTTGGTAATCACTTAATCGCGATGATTGATCACTAGATCCGACGAGCACGATCATTTAGTATAGGTTTAGGGTCATTCATCAATTTATTTCGTGGTCTAGCGGAATCATTCACGATCCATTACTATGACAATGATGAACTGATTCCTAACTATCCTTGGATCAGCTTACAATGGCTCAAAATGTCACCTCGATGATTTTTCATGATTGAAAGTCGATTCACGATCGAGTTCTTTGGTTGCGCAAATTTAAATCCCTAATTAGCCTTTCCCTAACGGTTAGTATTCCCGAAGTAATCAATTCTGGGCGAGATCTAACTACAAGTATGTCCACAAACTAATCATTTCATAAATCCCAAGTGGGTCGGATGTCATAATGTCACATCAGTAGTTTTAGCTAAGATATTTTTGATGTTTTTGTTGGCCGCCTCGACTGCTCCGTTCATTTGGGGACGGTAAGGAGACGAATTCAGATGATAGCTTTTGAATTCATTGAATAAATCACCAACAAACTTGTTATTCAGATTCATCCCGTTATTTGTAATAATGGCTTCAGGGATATCGTAGCGAGTGATTATATCTTGTCTAATGAATTTTGCCACGTTTCGAGCATTGATGTTAGTATATGATGTGGCTTCGATCCACTTGGAGAAATAATCAATAGCGACTAAAATGAAGCGATGTCCATTTGATGCCTTCTGATTAATTGGGCCAATCACGTCGATGCCCCACATTGAAAATGGCCATGACTCAGACAATTGATGTAATTCAGTTGGAGGGGCATTTATTTTGTTTCCATGGATCTGACAATGATAATAATTTCGAACGTGTTGGATGCAATTGTTTTCTAAGGGAGCCAGTAATAACCTAATCTTGTTATTTTCATAGCCAACATGTGTCCATTCATGTGTGGACCACATACTCTTTCATGCAATTCTTGCATAATTAGCGTTGTTTCGGTCGCATCCACGCATCTCAGCAAAATAGAATCATAGGACCTCTTGTACTAGTTCTCACCATTGACGAAGAACTTCATCGCCATTTTCATTATGTACCTTCTGTTTACAGAGCTAATCCCTTCAAGGAACTATTGCTCCTTAATGTAGTTCGTGATATCGTAATACCATGGTTTGCTATCAGGTTCCCCGGTCACAATCATGCAATGAGAAGGTCTGGTCAAGACTTCGATCTTTAGAGATTCTATTTCCAATCCTTGGTGACCTGTAACATAGATGATAGCGTCGCCAATGCATCGGCGAACTGGTTATGAGATCTAGATAGGTAGTCAAACAAGATCTCGTTGAATTCTATTACCAATTCTTCCGGATAGTCATGATAGGGTATTAGTTTAAGATCTCTAGTCTTCCATTCACCCACAATCCGGAGGATGATTAAGGCAAAATCACCAAACACTTTTAGTTTGGTTATCTTCATGTCAATTGCTGCTTAGATCGATAATACACACTTCATATTCGACTATATTGTTGGTGTAGGGAAACACCAATTTCGCGGTTACAGGATAATGCTGCCTATTTAGAGATATCAAGACTAACCCAGTGCCAAAGCCAAATAGGTTTACTGCTCTATCGAAGAACATGGTCCATGTATGTTCTTCTGCTGATAAGATGCAATCATCTAAGAGATCATTTTCATGTGTTTCCCTAGGGCATTCAGCTAGCATATCAGCGATTACTCGACCTTTTACTGATTTTTGCGACAATGTTTGGATGTCAAATTCTGAAATTAGAATCTGCCATTTGGCTAATTTTCCCACCAATGTTGGCCAGTTAAGCAAATATCGGATGGGGTCGTTTTTAGTTACAAGAAACATCTGATGGTGTAAAGTATATTGCTGGAGCCTATGCAACACCCACACTAATGGGACACACGTTTTTTCTGATTCGAATAATTATGTTTTGAAATGGTGAATTTTTTACTCAAATATCTTTTTCATCATGGGGGTTGCTCTAGGCCAATAGTGTTCCCAACAATTCACTATGGATTATGTGATAGAAAGTTAGAGGATGTCCTAGGACTGGTGAAACTAGTGCCGAGGGGCTCATCATACTTCACATTTTTAAATGTTTCTCAACAGTCTTCATCCCAGTTGATCTGAGCGTCTTTCCTGAGAAGTTTGAAGAAAGGTCGTGCAGTCTTAGAGAGTTGAGAGATGAACCGTGCGATGTAGTTTAATCTTCCCAAAAGGCTTCTGACCTCCCTCACTATGCATGGGGGTTACAGTTCACATATTGCTTTGACTTTTGAGGGGTTAACCTCAATCCCTTTGCTACTCACGATGAATCAGAGTAACTTACCAGAGGTCGCCCCGAACATGCACTTTGTAGGTTCAGGCGTAATTTGAACTTGCATAACCGGCTAGATAGCTTCTTCAAGGCTTCAATATTGTCATCTCTGCATTTGGTTTTGATGATCGTGTCATCGACGTAGACTTCAATTTCTTTGTGCATCATGTCATGGAAAAGAGTGACCATAGCATGTTGGTTTGTTGCTCCAGCATTCTTCAAACGAAAAAGCATAACCCTATAGTGAAAGGTCCCCCCATTGAGTGATGAACGCCATCTTCTCCTTGTCCTTGTCATTCATCCTTATTTGGTTGTACTTGGAAAATCCATCTATGAAAGAAAATAGTTCGAATCTAGTAGTGCTATCCACAAAGACATCTATGTAGAGGAGCGGAAAGTTGTCATTTAGACTGGCTTTGTTCAAGTCGAGGTAATCAATACAAACTCAAATTCGACCATCTTTTTTCTTCACTAGCACGATGTTTGCTACCCAATTAGGGTATTGTGAAACCTCGATGAACTCTACTTTCAAAAGCTTCATCCCTTCTTTTTTAATTTTTTTCAATAGTTTGAGTTTGGTCCTTTGTAACCTTTGCTTCTTAGAAGTCGGGATTAGTAGGCAAACTGTGCTCGACAATATGAAGGTCTAGAATTGACATATCAGAATAAGACCATGCGAAGACTTCTTGATAATCTTTAAGAAGAGAGATCAGACGTGTAGCCTTTTCTTTGGGAAGGTTGGCCCCAATCTTTACTTCTTTTAGATCTTGAGTACCACCCAAATTGATGGTAATAGTGTCCTCAGTTATAAGGGGCTTGATTTATTCATATTGCTCCTAATTTCTTCGGATTTCAGTGGGGTCATCACTTGAATCATCAGAATTGCTGCTGTCGGCATCTACGGTATCTGGCTGGACCATACTAACTCCCTCATAAGTCGCGAGATTATGTCTGGAATACAGAGTAAATTGATCAGAAAAATAAATGGGGTTATGAGCATATATTTTTTTATTGTTGTTTTCTCTTAAAACATTTTTTTTGAAGAAATAGTGAAATGTCTTTGATTTTTGAAAAGTTTAGAAACGAGGAAGCATGAGGTAGCCCGAGCCTTAGAAAACTTTCATTTACGTGGCTGGATATCATCAGTGGGCTAGTTTGAGATACTACCTCATGCCTTCAAAACATTATTTATTTATAACACATAGATTTACAACCTCAGGAGAGGGAGAGTTCAAAAAGACATTTCTTCTAGCAGAAATAACGATAGAAAACAAAATACAAGGATAGCCCATTTTCTACAGATTCATGCAAAAAGGAGGAGAGGAATTCTACTCAAGCGGGCTTGCGCCTATTCCCTCCACCGATTCTTCATCTATCATATCGACGAAGAAATTTTCAAAAGTATTGTTCTAGGAATCCAGCTCATTGGCTCCTCTCTTCGCTGGTGTCATCCTTTTCATGCCGTCCCATCCACTAGGAATGCTATTTTGCCGGTCTGCATAAAACTTGATGGCATCTAGTAGTCAACGTAATGGTCAAACTTATCCACTGGGCTCGCCCAGGGTATCCATGATTGCCTTTCCCTTGCATGCCCTATCAAAAAGCTCAGGGGTAGCGGCACGAATGCTAGGTATCACCAAAAGTTTATTCCTACCATGACATAGTCATGGAGCACGAAAAGTGATTGCCCTGGCATCTAGTAGGTCTTGAATTCTATTTTTTAGGGCATTGCAATCGTCTAGCGTGTGCCCGATCTCTCTCGAATGATAGTCACAAGATCTGAAGGGATCATAGTTAATGAAGTACTCAGGAGTAGGGTGTCTCGGCTTCCTTGTGATCATCCCCTTCTGCAAAAGGACATGGAATATCAGATCCATGGATTTAGGGACTGACGAGTATCGTTGTACATTGCCCTACCATTGTAAGAGCTGGATATCTTGCTAAGTCATATCGGGAAGGACTCCCGACAGAGGGTTTTCTTCATAATGCTCATCCGGGCCATCTTTTTTAGATCAAGAGGCAGCGATGACATCTTAGAGATTTGACGAATGATATCCACCAACGTTGTAAGCAATTTTTGCAGTTTGTCAATCTGATTTTGTAAAAGTGCAAACCGATCAATTGGGTTTATACTCGTTTCGGGGGTCAATTCTTCGTGAATGGTACCCACAAAGATATCGTCAAATAGGGTGATCACGCCATCTAGCTTGTCCTCCTGTCCACCCTCTTTCTCAATTGGTAGCTCGTCTAGGTTCTAATGTTGGTCGCTAGCAACATTCACAGAAAGTGTTGAGAAGCTAGAGTGACTTGAGCATTCGGCAGGATGTCCAAACTTATCGCCAGGTTGTCTAGAGAAGTTTAGACAATTTTCTTCATCTTGCAATAATCTGGCAAGCAGGCGGGAAAGTTTCTCGAATATGGGGAAGCAGCAAGTTAGCTTGACCCCGCTCGTGCCTCTTGTTGGCCTGTAGGTTCCCTCCACAATATCCTAGACCAGAGGTATGGTGATTCCTAGCAGCTTGGATAGGCTCTCAAATGCCCCGGCCTCCTTTGCCGAGTCCTCGACCTGCGGTGAAGTCATTTCCTATCATAACTTTCCTTACCATGACTGCAGCTTTTGATATATCGGGAATAAGGGGCAAAGCTCCTCGATATCAATGCACGGTTGACACGAGCTTAATAGACTAATAACTGGATTCTACCTTGCCATTCGGTTCGACATGAGTTTTTGAATAGGTGCCACATGCTAGCACATAATGAGTTTTGGTGCATCCCCAAAAAAGTGGTCAATTGAATTGGCCATTATGTTATAAAATAGTATCTAGGATTGCTCGAGGAATGCTCTATCGACATGAAGATTCTCGTCTCCGCATCATCCATCGTGACCTAAAATGTAGCAATATCTTATTAGATGGTAAAATGAACCCGAAGATTTCAAATTTTGGCATGGCAAGGATTTTTGGAGTCGATCAAACTTAGGCTAGCACAAATAAAATCGTGGGGACTTTGTAAGTCTTAGTTTTTGAATATATGACTTTGTAATTGGATGCTGGACTTGCTCAGTTTATCTATTTAAGGATGCTCAATGATTTGCATCTAAATATGCAATATACATGTGGCTAATATTCGTTTTGCAGTGGTTAAATGTCTCATGAATATGCAATGCATGGAGAGTTCTCAGTAAAATCCGATGTTTATAGTTTTGGCATACTATTTCTAGAGATCATTTGCGGCAAAAAGAATAGCTTCTACCACCAATTGGATGGGGGTGAATATCTTGCTAGTTATGTAAGTTTCATTGTGCTACTGCGGTAAATATTTACAATGCACTCTTTGTAATTTTGGTCAAGTGAAATTGATATTCCTTTGTAAAAGCTTAGTCCTTTAGCCTACAAAAACACTCATGGTTCTATTCCTTAGCCTTATATGGTTTTTTTTTGCAAGTTCATATGTCTTGCCTTTTGAGTCATTGAGTTAATGCCAGAAGTTTGTGAAGAGTTTCCGGAATTATTCTTGCAGGTGTGGAATCAATGGAGTGACGGCACGCCCTTGGAAGTGTTGGACCCGGCTATCATGGATTCATATTCAAGAGATGAAGTGCTTTGATGCCTGCACATTTGCTTACTATGCATTTAGGAAGATTCGGCTATTAGGCCCACCATGGCCACTGTAGTTCTCATGCTCAGCAGCAATTACTTTAACCTGCCATCACCTCGACATCTAGCTTTCTTTGTCCGAAGTAGATCGCAATGACTGAGCATCCCAATGAAAGGGCTTGAATTGGACCAATCCAGGACTATGCCTTCATCGACCAATAACATGTCGCTTACCAAATTGTACCCCCGGTGAATGGCAGCATAGGCAAAATCTTTCTTCGTGGATGGTCTCGTGGTGAGATTGCTTCGCCTTCCACCATGATTTTTTATGAACCATAAGCAAAATCTATGTTTTTAGAGAATAAGCTTTTAATTGTCGGAAGGGGTCGTGTGCATTTAAAGAAGACTACTCATGTTATCCATCATAGTTATTACGAATCTTCTAAGATTTTGTTACTATTTGAGGCTAAATCATGCATCAATCCATTGTAATTTGGCACATTTGAACATTATTGTGCTTCTATAAGGCTCAATACTACTTCTCTTGTCTAGATTGAATAATCAAATTCAAGTGTTTGTTAACTGACCAACTAGACTACACATTTCTTCACTTGTGAAATTAGTTGGGCTTCGATGTTATTGCAGAATACATATCTCATGTGGCCTATCTTAGTGAAGTCCAAGTTGTCTACCGTTACTGTGAAGGCAATTAGTTAGTAGAGTAGGTCGTTAGGGTCCAGATAATTGAAGCCCTCCCTTGTAATTGGTTGTCTATGTTGAGAACACCTCATAATATATTTTGAAGTTGACAAAACTATCCAAGAGTTATTGTAAGTCTGACAAATACCATTGAAGTTTTTCTAAATCCAGGAAGTCACTTTCTGGAAGTCCAAACTTTACAAGAATTGGAAGGAAAACTCTAAGTTCTACACAGCAACAAACAAAGTTCAGACTTTATATACAGCAATTGAAGAACTTCAGTTTTTAATTGGAAACGAAAGGACAATGCACCCTGACTTAAGTTCTGAAGGCAAGTCAAGAATTAGACCTTATCTAGACTTTATTGCTAACTCAGAATGAACGCAATGGCTAGGAATCGGGCTTGGGTTTCACAAATGACAAATCTTGAGCCACAACCTCAACTTTCCGGCTTTCTTCCCTCGAAGTACAGGCCAATCCATAAGTCAATCAATCCAGCAATCGGTCAACAGAGTGACAATTATACAAGAATACCCTCGATGATACAAGTTATCGTTTTATGTAACAGCTTCACTGGCCTTGAAATGCTTGACCTTCCATGGATACCATTAGTGACCAATGAGCAGCTTCAATTTATCTGGAGATCCTATGTATGACTTTTTATATCTCAACTCTATGCTTTCATCTTTAAGTCGGTGGTTCCCTTGAGTTGCTCAACCGCCACTTAGCCCAATGCTCATGATGACGTGCTACAAAACCTTCAATATGCTAGGGGACCAAGCAGGGCATAGCTATCGGCATAGGAATCGACTTGGCATCAGTGGTTGACGGAGCCTACCTTAGAGTTGGCAGAGGTTTCCGATAAGATAGGAGATCTCACTAGGGAAAAAGGTTCAAGACAGAAGCATTGCCTGTTGACACCTGCTCAGTGATGGAAGGTCGGAAGGAGAAGTGTTATAAACTTTGAATGGAAGCCTTTGTAAACAGCGTAGTAACTCTTACTATCCTAAGGTAGCGAAATTCCTTGTCACGTACATAGCAACTTGCACAAACAGTGTAATGACTGCCTAGCTGTTCAAATTAAAAGATGACAAATCTTTTTCAAATAACCGAAAAACGTTATGACTGATAGGACGTCGTTTAAATTTGTTTCTTTTCACCTTTTGGTTTCAAACGAGACTATAAGCCCAAGTAGTTACTAAGATGACATATTCTTGGCACAAATATGCCCACTTGGTCATTTGATGAAAAGGCCTCAAGTTCAAATGTGAACCGCCAGCTTCAAGAGGCCCAAGAAAAACAGACGAAGCAAAAACATACTATGAATTCGTTCCATAATTCTAAAGATTAACAATAATTTCATCATGGATAACTCATAAAAGTCAGAGTAGCTTCTGAATTTCCCTTCACTCAATTCTGTAAAGTACAGATTGTTCAAGTTCTAAGAAAGTTAGATGTTATAGAATGGCTGTTATATTGTTGCTCATAGATCCGAGTATCACCGAAGCCTCGCAACATGGACAAATCATATTGAATCGGGGAAGAATAATTCAGATTTTATTCCATCAGTATATGCAAGATATGTTTTCGGAATACTGTCATATATTTGTCTCGTTTCCTTTCTTCTCATACTATTGCAAAATATCTTTGTTATTACTTGGGAACTTAAGCAGCAATTCAAGTATTTACCCATTGTTGTTTATAGAAGATTCGGTTGATTTTGGTGGAGTTTGGATTCATTTGAAAATTAGTGTCGCTGCATGATTCGGTCCCCATTAAAAAATTAAAATCATATTTTTTTACTGTGCACAAGATTGTACAGGAAATTTATGCTTTGTATAGCAGCATTGGATCTTGGAAGAAGAAAGTGTAGTTTAATATTTAAGTATTTCATCACAGTCCATGCAGAGTGTTCTTAGAGATGGCCATTTCAAATCCCATTGTGGTGTTGTCATCCCCAAGAATAACTAAACGGCCCAGAATTATCATGGGACAAGAAGGTTGCCCCCCTTATTGGGATCTCATCGTATAAGAACAACAGACCAAACAACCGTTGAATTATTATAGATATGACAACATTTTTTTCCGGGTCTCCAAACTTCTTTCTTCTTTTCGAATTTTCCCATTTTATTAACATGTGTTGCAGGTGGGTATAGTCCAGATCCATCAAACCCATATCTTGTTAGGCTTTACCATTCTAAACCTCCAACAATTGATTCCCCAAATTTTAACGAAATCATACACGACGAGCCCACCAAATATGAGTCGCGAAGCAGGTCTTTGACCCATTTTTACACCTGTAATCACATGCGAATGGAAAGAGACGTCTGCTCTTGAGCGTGCACGGTGTAATGTTGTCCATGTGCATGGCAAACACCAAAGATAATTCCCAAAAGATGTCAACTTTACCAGCTGGAAATGACAGAAGTTTTCGGCAGCTTGTAGCCGCGAGAGTAACTAGACGACGCGAGCTTTCGTATGGAAAACGCTCCTCATATTCGACCACAGAACTCTATGGAGAACCAGGTTAAGATGGTCCAAGTTGACTCCATTGACCTTTTTCTAATGGTCGACCCTTGATTTCTTCGCATACATTTTTGCCCATACATGTTTAGAGCATACCATATTTCAAACTATTATAACTAATGCGGAAATTATAAACAAAATTAAATTGTGAAAGAAGAAAAGAATACACAAAATTTTCGTGGAAAACCCTTACGGGAAAAACCACGGGAGATGAGAAGCAAAAAACACTATATAAATTCAATAATTACAAAAGGTAACTAAAAAACTAAAGATTCTTTCTGTCTAAATTTCTTAACCTAATAACTTGAGAAAAATAATATTTATATTGCCCTTAAATCCTAAAGTTCGTCCAAGCCCATAGAGAATTTAGAACATAATCAATAAATTTCCACCTTGGCTTGAATTTTACATGAACAATAAACAATCTTCCCCTTCCACTAGCGTAAAACTCAGTTGCTCAACCGCCACTTAGCCCGGTGCTCATGACAACACACTATAGGACCTTTTATCATGCCAAGGGACCAAGCAGGGCATAGCTAGGGGCATAGGAACCAAGTTGACATCAGCGGTTGACGGAGATTTTCTGACAAGATAGGAGATCTCAAAAGGAAAAAAGATTCAGATAGAAGCATTGCTTGCTCACACCTACCGAGTGATGGAAGGTCGGAAGGAGAAGTGTTATAAGCTATGAATGGAAGCCTCTTAAAGAGTGCAGTAACTCTTACTATCCTATGTTAGCGGAATACCTTGTCACATATGTAGCAATTTGCATGATCGGTGTGTCGACCACCTTGCTATTCAAATTAATTGACCAAAAATCATTTTCAAATAACCAAAAAACTTTATCTCTAATGGAACATCATATAAATTTGCTTCCTTTTTCACCTTTTGGTTTCAAACCAAACTCTTAGCCCAAGTAATTACTTATATGACATAATCTTGGCACAAATATGCCCACTTGGTCATTTAATAATAAAGGCATCAGGTTCAAATGTGGACTGCTAGCTTCAAGAGGTCTAAGAAAAACAGACGAAGCAAAGACATACCATTAATTCGTTTCATAATTCTAAAAGATTACAATAAATTCATCATGGAAAACTCATAAAAGTCGGAGTAGCTTCTGAATTTCCCTTCACTCTATTCTTTAGAGTGCAGATTGTTCAAGTTCTAATTAAGTTGGATGTTAGAGAATGGCTGTTACATGGTCGCTCATAGATCCGAGCATCACCAAAGCCTCGCAACAGGGACAAATCATGTTGAATCGGGGAAGAATAATTCAGATTTTTTTCCGTCTTATGCAATATATGTTTTCAGAATACTGTCGTGTATATGTCTCGGTTCCTTTCTTCGCATACTGTTGCAAAGTGTCCTTGTTATTACTTGGGCACATGGAACCGGAATTAAAGTATTTACCCATTTTTGTTGATAGAAGATTCGGATGAGTTTGATATAGTACTGGAAAATTTCTGCTTTCTTCGCATACTATTGCAAAGTGTGCAATAACTAAACGGCCTAGAATTATCACGGGTTGTTAGGGACAGGAAGGCTGCCCCTTTTGTTGTGATCTCGTCCTTAAAAAACGACTGACTAAACAATAGTAAAATTATCATAGAAACGACGGGACAAGCATCCACTAGTCATACTTTAGGGACAGGTATAGGGCGAGAATGAAATGCATTATGGAGCAAAATTTCTATTCCAGAATGCATTCCGGAATAGAAATCTGTTTGTTAAAAAATTTCTAGAATACATTCTGGAGCAATTTTTGCATTCTTAAACAAAAAAGCATTTGGTAAAAATGCATTCTTTTTTTTGTTCCAGAATTAGTTTTTGCTTCCAGAATGAGTTTTGGCCCAAAAAAGAGAAGCTACTTTTTCTAGTTTCTCTCTTCCAGAATGAGACTTCATTCATTTCTCCATGAATTCCTAAAAATTAGAAAATCTAGAAAATTCCTAAAAATCTAAAAAAAATTAAGAAAATCCATAAAATTGAAAAATTCCAGAAAAATTCATAAAAATTTCCAGAAAAAAAAAAAAGTCAGATTTCAGGAAAATAGGAAATTTGTTGAATTTTTTCCAAAAAATTTCGAAAATTCAAAACTTTATAGAATGGCTTAGAATACCTATGGCCACCCACTTTAAGTGAAGTTTAAATTTTTGGAAGTGCCACAAAAAAATAAAAAAATTCAAAAACTAAAAACTTTACAAAATAACTTAGAATACCTATGGTCACTCACTTTTAGTGAAATTTAAATTTTTTGAGGTATCCAAAAAAAATCAAAAATTCAAAAAATTCAAAACTTCACATAATTACTTAGAGTAACTATGGCCAACCACTTTGAGTGAAATTTAAATTTTTTGAGGTACCCAAAAAAATAAAACAATCAACAGTTTCAAAACTTCACATAATGACTTATAATACCCGTGGTCACCCATTTTGAGTGAAATTTAAATTTTTTGAGGTGTTAAAAAAAATCAATAATTTCAAAACTTCACAGAATGACTTATAATACCTGTGACTACTCACTTTGAGTGAAATTTAAATTTTTTGGGGTGTCCAAAAAATATGAAAAAAATAAAAAATTTCAAAACTTTATAGAATGGCTTAGAATACATGTGGCCACCCACTTTGAGTGAAATTTAAATTTTTTAAAGTGCCCAAAAAAATAAAAAAATAAAAAATTTCACGAAATGGCTTAGAATACATGTCGCCACCCACTTTGAGTGAAATTTAAATATTTTGAGGTGCCCCAAAAAAAAATCAAAAATTTCAAAACTTCACAGAATGACTTTGAATACTTGTGGTCACTCACTTTGAGTGAAATTTAAATTTTTTGATTTTTTTGGGCACCTAAAAAATTTTCAGAAGTAGAAATCAATTTCTTGAGCAAAATTAGTCATGCTTTATCAAACAGATTTCTCCTCCATAAATCAATTTCTGGCAAGAATTTGATTTCTAGAGTAGCATGATTATCATTCGCACCCATAGCTATCCCGAATGTTTCTTTCGACAGGTTTCACAAAATCGTAGCCAAGGACAGGCAACGATCTACAAGCGGACGCTAATAACTCTAAAGTTGAATCTTTTAGGCCCCTTAAAATGTGCATGGTAACTATTTTATTTTATTTTTTTTATTTTTCTATTTTCGGAAACAAGTTTGAAATAGAAATCCGTTTAACAACACAATTTCATTTTTCTATTTTGGAACAAATTTTGATTTTAGAAATGGGTTTGGAATAGAAATGAGATATAAAATTTTCTGCTTTTCTAGGTTTGAAATAGAAATGAGAAATAAAAACTCTATTCATTACTCGTCCTTGCTACAAGCCAGCCGCCATCGCTGCCTGTCGTCCACCTCCTGCCATCGTTTGCCGTCCTCTGCTGTCCACCGTTCATCATCCTACGCTGTTTGACGTTGACCACCTCCTGCTGCCGTCCTTTGCCGCCACCTGCCCGCCACCTCCATCGACCACCTCTAGCCGCAGTCGCTCGGTTCTGTCTTCCATCACTGTTGCTCGTTGCCTCTCGCCTCCCACCGCCACTTGCTTGCCATCCACTCGTTGGCCGTTTAGGAGGGAGAAATTTGTTGTCGTTTTTAAACAAATTTATGTTTTGAGAATAAAATTTTTGTGTTGTTATCAAATGTGTATTTTTGGGTAGAAACTCGTTTAGGGAATATAAAATTCTATTTCTGGCAAGCATTTGATCTAGAATAAAATAGTTATCATTCGCGTCCTTAATTGCCTCCTTCCAAATTATGATTTCTGCCCTCCTTCTTCAACCAAAATGTAGCCAGCATGCAATGGAGTACTAAAAAGTAAAAAACAACGTGCTTATTTAATAGTTTAATATTTTAAAACAGATCATAATGGTGTCAGAAAAATCCCACCAAATTGTTGAATATAAATAAAAATGCAGTGTCTATCCAACGGTTCTCCTAATGGAGACAAGAGATGAATACTAGGGGTGTGCAAAAGAACCGGGACCCGCCCAGACTACCCAGAATAGCCCGGAACCGGACCAGAACCAGTGGTTCCTAAGGGAATTGGTCCAGTACCCGGTTCTAATTTTTTGGAACCGATACTATTTGGGCCGGTTCCCAGTTCCCAATTCCCGGTGTGGAACGGCCTACCCGCCCATTCAGACCAGACCAGTAATATAATAATAATATATTTTATTTTTTAAAATTTTTAATTAAAAAATTTGACCAAAAAAATTAAAAAAGAAGAAGAAAATTTGTTATCATGTTTGAAGCTCTTGTGTAATTGGGATACCTTGGTCATTTTTTCCAATAATTAATGGGTACCCACTTGATTTATGGATGATGTGGTTAATATAATCAATCATACTGTAGAAATTGTATGAAAGGTTATGTTCTTTTCCTTTTGTTCTGTTGATCTGATGTTGGTCCATAGATTTTTTTTTTATTTGTTTAGGAAAACTTGTTAAGACTGATTCCATGGACCCGCCCAAGAATTGGAACGAACTGGCGGTCCGGTTCTCGGGCGGTTCTTGGTTCCAATTTTGGAACCGATCCTATAGAGAGCGGTCCACGGTTCCGGGGTGAGAACCGCCCACCCGGACCATGCACATCCCTAATGAATACTAGAGGATGGTGAACGACTCTCTCCACATTCTCCTCATCCGGTTTATGTGGTGAAGTCACGTGTAGGGTTGGCAAATGGGTAAATTGGGTCGGGTTTGAGCTGGTAAAAAATAAATCAAGACCCTATTTACCCATTTAACCCGAATTCACACCCATTTTCATCTTATAGAAGCTGTACTCACTCGGACAGTGCACGCCCGACTTGACAAAAGTGTAATAGAAGACTTTCCGATGGAGTCAATGGCGGGAAGTTGCATGGAACCTGTCGCGACCGAACTCCCGAGCCCTTTCGAACGACATGCAAAAAAAAACAGGGGGGCTCACCTGGTACGTACTGAGTCTAGGTTCAGGACTTAACCCGGGCTCTCCCAAGCCCATACCGTATCGCGACTTAGGGTTAAAATATTTAACATGCAAATAGTTTATACCAATGAGTCGCCACTAATCGATTTGGGATGGGTCGATTAGAAACCCAAATAAGGTGATGGGAGAATCATCCTATTCCTGCGAACGAGAGATTAACTGAATTCGGGGACTTGGTTACACTAGTTGGATAACTAATGCCCTTTCGGTACCATTTTACCCTGTTCATTTTTTGAAAACACTTATCAGGCAATTTGGATTGATTTTAGGACCTTTCTCCTAACATGTGAGGTGATCAAGCGAGTGCATAATCATGAATGATTAGCAGTCATGCAGATATACAGTCCTAGGGTTCTAATCCTAGATAAGTCAGATGACATTCAGAAACACAACAACTCATGCAATTTGTGTTAAATTGAAAACATGCATAATGACAATAGTGAAAAACATGTGCAAAGAACTACTACACTACCTCAGGCTTATCTAATTTAAACATATAAATTTATGCAATTATTTAAACAACATGCATAATGATACCATGATAAATTAAAACAGTCAGATAAGTCACATAAAAAAGAAATTAAAAAAATAAAAAAAATAAAACTAAAAAAACGAAATAAGAAATGAAAAAGGAAATATACTTTTTTTTAAAAAAAAAATTTTGAGTTTTTTTTAAAAAAAAACTAAATACGGAAAAGAAAAAAAAAAGAAGAAAAGAAAGATAAATTTTTTTTAAATTTTTTAGATTTTTAATAATAAAAAAAAACAGAAAAGAAAAAAGAAAAGGAAAACCTTTTTTAAATTTTTTTCAAAATTTTTAAATTTTTTAAATAAAATAAAATATAATATAATATAATAAAAATGAAATAAAACCGGTCGGGTCGGATCCGAGTCGGTTGGAACCGACCCGGGTCAACGGATCTAGCCCGATCGTTGACCCGGGTCGAATCAGCGGATCTGGGTCGGTTGGGACCGACCCGGATCAACAGATCCGGCCCGATCGTTCAACAAGGTTGGATCGTGGTCGCGGTGATTGAACGGGCCGAGTCAACAAATCCGACCCGGGTCGGATCTGCGATTGGTCGGTCAGGCCGAATTCATAGATCAAGGGAAGGAGTAACGGTGAAGCCAAAATCGACGATCCTTGATGCCGGTAGGCCGGGCACCACCCCCAAATCTCTCTCCTGGGACCTTCACCATGCATCTCCACCCACCGAGGTCATCGTCCGACCATCATTTGCCAGCCGGCGACCAAAACAAAAAACCGGGCTCATTTGGACATTTTGTCGAACAGGTGGGAGGCGTGACCAAAAGGAGTTACGACTGCCAACAGTGGTAGATTCTCACGACCCAGCCTACCTTCAATGTTGACACATTGACGGCGGGGGACGACGGTATGGGCCGGGAATCGCGCCCACGAGACCGGCGCGAGTCCCGGCCAAAATTGAAACAAAAATAGGGGAGAACAGAGTCGGTTCGGGTCAAGGGGATCTCCACCGTGACCCAGCGTCCAAGGGGACCTCCGGCTGATCGGGGGACAAGCGGTGGCCTTGTTTGGCGATCCGCAGTGGGGACCCTATTCTTCTTCCTCTCTTTCTCTCTTTCTCTCTCTCTCTGTTTCTCTTTCTCTCTCTATTTTCTTTGAAAATGGCCAGGCCCCTCCTCCTCTCTCTCCTTGGCTTATAGGCGGCGACGAGCAGGCCCTGCCTCCCTATTGCCGGCCGACGACGGGGCCTCGCAGACCGCCTATGCCTCACACCCGCGCTACAGGCCGTGCAGGAGGGAGGCCGCTGGGCGGCAGAGGAGAAACAGGAGCCAAGAGGGCGGAGGGGAGGGGGGAAACCCGTGAATCGGGAAGACGGACCGGGTACGCGCCCTGCCGCCGCTGTTGCTCGGGCTTCCTTCCTCGGTCGGATAGCGACGCCGAGGGGGGGCGCCACTGCGCGCCACGGGGCTGGCTTGGGGGCAGAGGCGAACAGGGGAGTGAGAGCGACGGGTGAGGGGGAAGAAGGAAGGAGAAGAGGGCCGGGCCCAGCGAGGGGAAAAGGGAAAAGAAAAGGGAGTGGGCTTGGGCCCGCACGAAAGAGAAAAAGAAAATAAAGAAGAAGGATGGGCTGGGCCCATGCAGGGAAAAAGAAAGAAGAAGAAAAAGAAAAGGGAGCGGGCCGAGGCCCCCGTGCGGGGGGAAAAAAGGAAAAAAGAAAAATGGGCCGGGTCGACCCGGCCCCGACCCAGACCAAACGCGATTTTTTTTTTTAATTAACATTTTAATAGACCCTATTGATATAAATATACCTAATTTCTACATGCAATGCATTTAAATAGAAATATTTTTGTTTTAGGAATTAAAGGAATTTAATTCCTAAATTTTGTAAAATTGATTTTGGGCAAATTTAAAAATAGGTGTCAACAGCTGCCCCTCTTTGAAGGTGAGCTCGCAGAGGTTGAGCTCGTAGAGGTTACGTTCAAAGACAAAATGACACCTAAATTTGACCCATGCATGCTCAATGAATGTTATTTTTGGCGAGACTATGAGTCTCGTTTTTTTATGAGATAAAATGATGCGTGCTAAAGCAAATAAAAACATACCTAGGGCTACTTACCTTGCCGAAGGGTAGAGTAATTCCAGATAATTGATATTGTGTGTCGAGGACCCGAACCTTTCTTCGGTCGCCTTGACGGGGAAATGGTTTGTCTAGGACCCGAACCTTTCTTCAGCCGCATTGACCGGGGAAATCACTTGCCTAGGACCCGAATCTATCTTCGGTCGCCTTGGGTGGATTTCGTTTGTCGAGGACCCAAACCTTTCTTCGGTCGCCTTGACTAGATTTCGTTTGTCGCGGACTCGAATCTACCTTCGGTTGCCGTGACTAGGGGAAATCACTTGCACGGGCCCCGAACCTTTCTTGATCGCCAGCTGGATTTCATTTGTCTAGGACCCGAATCTTTTTCTTCGGTCGCCTTGAGTGGGAGAAATCGCTTGCACAGGACCCGAACCTTTCTTCGGTCGCCTTGACTGGATTTCGTTTGTCGCGGACTTAAATCTACCTTCGGTTGCCGTGACTAGGGGAAATCACTTGCACGGGCCCCGAACCTTTCTTCGATCGCCAGCTAGATTTCGTTTGTCTAGGACCCGAACCTTTCTTCGGTCGCCTTGACTGTCTGGATTTTGCTTCATCAGAGTACTTGCATTTCATAAGAGGTACCTGAAAAGACTTGATGTGAACAGAGGGGGTTAGTCCCATGCTCAGGAGGGGTACCATAACAATCATAGGTACACGGATTTTTGGAATCTGGCGCAGGCAGAACATACTTACCTGGGTGCGTTCCTGCCTCTTAAGGGCATGTCTCCTATCAGACAAGTTTTTTTTGTGCAAACGCATACGCATTCATTGGAGGAATAGACAACTGAGGCTATTCTTAAATATTGTACGAAATATCTTGACCAGTTAGTCAAGATGCATTTCATTTTCAAAGAAACACCCGGTTTACCTTCTAGGTAGTTTGAAAAAAAATTTAATGATTTCGGGATTGGGTAAGGGCAGAGTGTACTTACCTGGGCATGTTCCTGGAGGTTTGATGTATCATCTGCTGAATAACCAACCCTTTTCGGGGCATCTCTCTTGGGATGATAATGAGGGCTTTTCCAGTGCCAGAATTTTGTACTCTATCACTGGGGATTAAAACTTTGAGCTGTCAAAGAAGATTAGTACAAACATGCATGCATTCATCAGGGATAGACAAGCTGGGTTGTTCCAGAGTATGCATTTGAGGGTTCATGCATGATGATTTTACCATATTTACATCACCAAAAATCCACCGATGATCAATCAAGACAATTTTTTCGCAAGGTGGACTTTCTCGAGATGCTGAACGAGAGACATTCAATCAGAGAGGACTTTCCACTCGCTCTCACTGAAAAGGACTGTTTGTCCTGTCCATTGATGCAGGAACATCGAAAACACTTAATCTGACCACTATCACATCAACAAGGGTCTGAGCTTTCTCGCAAGCGGTACGATGCTACCAATCTGAGAGGTCTTCTTCAGGGTCACAATGCTGGCTTGGTCAATGGTTTAACAAAGGTGATTGTCCAAGTCAAGGTCATGAAAGAAAATATTCTACAATTATCTCCGAGTTTACAAGTCAAGAACTCTGCAAAAGAGATAGACGTAGTCTTGCTCGCACTTCCTCGAACGTTATTTATAAACATTTGAAATCCCACGTTAATTCAAGTGCCTCAGTCAGAAGAGACTTCATTAGGGATGTAACGTGGGCTTGGTTTACCAGTTGAGTAATGAAATGATCGTTGGGTTCAAAAATGTGTGTAAGGGTGAGAATTGGTGATCCTCTTTGCATTGTCACCAGTCTTCTTCTCCACCATCAGGATCCTTTTGGAAAACTCCCCGGGTATTCTTGTGTTTTAGCATCTTTAACAACTTTTCCTTGAGGAGCTTCTATGTCAAGCATTTTCCTGGATACCATTTTATCTGTCATGTAGCAAATCTTTGCCAAGACAAAATTCCTAAAGTAGGAATTTATATCAAGGAAGAACTCAAGTTTAAACCCTTTGGGGTCATCTATTCTCCACCATTTAATAACTTTGAGATATTTGAGAGCACGTTATCCAGAAAATAAGAACTCTTTTCTTCTCATCTTTTTCATCGTTTTTCTTCTTCTCATTTTCTTCTTTTTGTTTTTTATTCATGGACATTGGCCTTGCTTTTACCAGGCACACTGCTTTTTCATGCCCCAATTCTTCAGTATTCTAGTGTTGTCAGGACTAGCCTAAACAAAGTTGAACAGAACAATATTTTTAGGCTCCCGGAGTCTTCATCTTCATTCGGTACTGGAGACCATGATGCTCAAACTGTGGTGACTTTTGCCTTACCCTGGTGTGGGGGATGATCACCAATTGGGTTCGTACGAAATGAAATTATCGGCTCAATTGGGCTAGCAAGGGATATAAGTGTATGGGATAGAAAAGAATTGCTCTTTGTCATCCTAGGGCACTTAAATTATAGCGAGAGTTCATCTGCAATAAAAACACTCAAAGATTAAGGTAAGTGAGAGCAGGAAAATTTCTATTCATCTTTTCACCTTGTGCGAGTTGTTGCAGCTGATGATCCTAGAAAGTTTTAGATATTACAAACTCTCCATCCTTCTTGTTTTGCTCAGTGAAAACATCACTGTTATCAATATTGGCATTTTGGACAAGTATTAGTTTGTTGCTTCTTTCTTGACAAAGCCCTCTTAGTCTCAACTGTCCGGCCGTCGATGGTGTGCTTGTCTTGGAGGACTCCATCGAGGATCACAGGTTCCATGAAAACAGCAAGGTCGAAGCCATGGGGGCAGTGACCGAAAGGAAAGGGATGTTTTTCTTATTTCCTTTGAGTTTAAATCCATCCTGTAAGGCTAATTCACCTTAAGCTGCCCCAATGTGGGGTAGTTCTTGACAGGGGTAATTTGAAAGGAATCTTCGAGTGTGCGAGCTCAAAAATGGTCAAGCAAAAGATCAATGGTAGTGTATGGGGCAAAGAAATGAACTACCTCTTGTCACTTTGGCTACCGTACCTTATGCGAGAAATCCCTTTACCTTGTAGAAATGAAACTCTTCCACTCATCTTGCAAGAGTTTGGTACGTGAGAATGTGTATAGACTAAGGGTTGCCTCTCATCACCCTGACACACCTCGTTCAATACATCGGAGCAGTTCGACACCATTCGTCGAATTGTCAAAATTTTCACAGGGAATTGGTGAATTAAACAGGTAAAATTACCATGCAAGAGTCCTTTTCATGTAATGCACTTGAGGAAGAGAAGTATCTATTTTCTTTAATTATTTCTTCCTTCTTGTTTTTTTTTACTTTTATGAGAAAAATTTATTTAGGAAAAGGGATACTTACCTATGCTGGGACAGTGAGGCCTACCTGCAAGGTAATAAGAAAGATCGTGTTAATGAATGGGCTTTTTAAAGGGTAGGAATTGGAAACGATACAACATTACCCTTCGTGATTCCATTCATTGGAGATTCAACTGACAACTCCTCGAGTTTTCTCGGATATTGATAATTCTCTTCTGACAAGAACAGGAGCTTATATTAGCAATGGGAGGATTGAAGGTAAATTGAGAACGATACAGATTACCCTTCTTCCATTTTGCCTTCAAAGCTAGCAGAGTCTTTTCTCCTCTTTACTTTGTTCAGCCTTCTCTGCCTCAGTCTGCTTCTCCATGTTCTTGGTCTCGAAGCTCGAATGAGATCCTCTATAATTAGGAGTGCCTCCAATTGGAAAGTCCTATTGTCGGTGTATGCTGTGCCAACGCGGTTCTGGCATGCTGAGGCATTTCTCAAAAATCCTCTGATTCCTGACATGCAAAGGGCATGTGCAATTGCTTGCATGGGGGTCTTCGCGGCAAGGCTAATCTCTACTTTAAAGGTCTTCGATTGCTGTGGGGGGAACTTCGCAACAAAGCTAATTTCTATTTTCAAAGTCTTTGACAGATGTGGAGGACTTCGCAGCAAAGCTAATTTTTACTTTCAAAGCCTTTGAATACCTTTGAGGCTCCATGGTTGTCAAGATCGGCCTTGGCACCATTTTGTCATGTATGAGCTTCTCCCCGGATAGAATCGCCATTAGGAGTGTCTCTATCAATAACTTTTCTGTCAATTCCCTTGTTATCAACATGAAGGGAGAAATTATTTCAGGAATAGTACCTTTTCACGACATCAGAGTTGACCGGGCTGGAGAATTGGCGTCCATCCATCTCAGTCAGAATCAGAGCTCCTCCAGGGAGTTTCTTTTTCACAACATAAGGGCCTTTGTAGTTTGGAGCAAACTTACCTCCAAGTTCAGGGGGTAGCGGTAGCACCTTTCTTAGGACAAGATCGCCTGCTTCAAAATATCTGGGGCGTACCTTCCGATTGAAGGATCTTGCTACCCTCTGTTGATAGCATTGTCCATGACAAAGGGCTTTCAATCGCTTTTCATCAATCATATTCAGCTGCTCCAATCTCTGCTGCTTCCACTCTGCATCAGAAAGTTTCACTTGGGACAATACCCGTAGTGAGGGAATTTCTACTTCAACTGGCAGGACTGCTTCCATGCCATACACCAAAGAAAAAGGGGTTGCCCTAATGGATGTCCGAATTGACGTTCAGTATGCCATCAATGCAAAAGGCAATCTTTCATGCCAATCTCGGTAGTTTTCAGCAGTCTTAGCTAAGATTTTCTTAATGTTTTTGTTAGCAGCCTCAATAGCTCCGTTCATTTGGGGATGATAGGGAGACAAATTCAAATGACGAACTTTGAATTCATTGAGCAAATCATCAACAAACTTGTTATTCATATTTGTCTCATTATCTGTAACGATGGCTTCGGGGACACCAAAACGGGTAATTACATCTCGCTTGATGAATTTCATCACATTCTGAGCAGTGACATTGGCATATGATGCGGCCTCGATCCATTTAGAAAAATAATCAATTGCGACCAAGATAAAACAATGCCCATTTGATGCTTTTGGATTAATTGGGCCAATCACATTAATGCCCCACATTGAAAACGGCCATGGTTCTGACAACTGATGTAGCATAGTAGGTGGAGCATTTATCTTGTTTCCATGGATCTGACAGCAATAACAATTTCGAACGTGTCGGATGCAGTCACTTTCCAAGGAAAGCCAGTAATAACCTAATCTTGTTATTTTTCTAGCCAACATGTGTCCATTCATGTGTGGACCACATACTCCTTCATGCAACTCCTGCATGATTCGCGTTGCTTCAATCGCATCCATGCATCTTAGCAAAACAGAGTCATAGGCTCTCTTGTACAGCTTCTCCTCGTTGACGAAGAACTTCATTGCCATTTTCATTATATATTTTCTGTCTACAGGGGTAATCCCTTCAGGGAATTGCTATTCTTTTATGTAATTTACGATATCGTAATACCATGGTTTACCATCAGGTTCATCAGTCACAGCCATGCAATGCGCCGGTCTGGTCAAAATTTCAATCTTCAGAGATTCTATTTCCAAACCATCGGTAACCTGTAGCATGGATTATAGTGTAGCCAGCGCATTAGCGAATTGATTATGGAATCTAGACAAGTAATCGAACGAGATCTCGTCGAACTCTGAAACCAAGTCTTCCAGATAATCATGATAGGGTATTAATTTAGTATCCCTAGTTTTCCATTCTCCGACAGTCTGGAGTATGATTAAAGCAGAATCGCCGAATACTTTCAGTTTAGCGATCTTCATATCAATTGCTGCTTGTAAACCGAGAATACATGCTTCATACTCGACTATATTGTTGGTGCAGGGGAACACCAATTTTGTGGCAACAGGATAATGCTGTCCATATGGGGATATCAAGACTGCCTCAGTGCCAGAACCAGACAGATTTACTGCTCCATCGAAAAACATGGTCCACGTGTGTTCTTCTGTTGACAAAATGCAATCATCTGGAAGATCATCCTCATGTGTTTCTCCAGGGCATTCAGCCAGCATATCAGCGATCACTCGACCTTTCACTGATTTCTGCGATGACATTTGAATGTCAAATTCAGAAATTAGAATTTGTCATTTAGCTAATTTTCCTACTAACGCCGGTTGATTTAGCAAATACCGGATAGGATCGTTTTGAGTCACGAGTAACGTCTGATGGTGCAAAGTATATTGTCAAAGTCTATGCAAAACCCACACCAATGCGACACATGTTTTTTCTGATTCGGAATAATTTTGTTCCCGAAATGGTGAATTTCTTACTCAGATAATAGATGGCTCGTTCTTTTCCATCCTCGGGGTGGCTTTAGGCCAATAGGGCTCCTAACGATTCACTATGAATCGTTAAATAGAGAGTTAGAGGATGCCCTGCAACTGGTGGAACTAGTACCGGGGGACTCATCAAATATTGATTCAATTTTTCAAATGCTTCTCGACAGTCTTTATCCCAGTTGATTTGGGCGCCTTTCCTGAGGAGTTTGAAGAAAGGTCGTGCAGTCTCAGAGAGTTGGGAGATGAACCGAGCAATGTAGTTCAACCTTCCCAACAGACTTCTAACCTCTTTTACTGTGGATGGGGGCTGCAGTTCACATATTGCTTTGATTTTCGATGGGTCAACCTCAATCCCCTTGCTACTCACAATAAATCCAAGTAACTTACCAGAGGTTGCCTCGAAAATGCACTTTGCAGGATTCAGGCGTAATTTGAACTCACGCAACCGGCTAAATAATTTTTTCAAGGCTTCAATATGGTCTTCTCCGTACCTGGTCTTGGCGATCATGTCATCGACATAAACCTCAATTTCTTTGTGCATTAGATCATGAAAGAGAGTGACCATAACACGTTGGTATGTTGCCCCGGCATTTTTCAAACCAAAAGGCATAACTCTGTAATGAAAGGTCCCCCAAGGAGTGATGAACGCCGTTTTCTCCTTGTCCTGATCGTTTATCCTTATCTGGTTGTATCCAGAGAATCCATCTATGAAAGAAAATAATTCGAATCCAGCAGTGCTATCCACAAAGACATCTATGTGAGGAAGCGAAAAATCATTCTTTGGACTAGCCTTGTTCAAGTCGCGGTAATCCATACCCAATCAGGGTATTGTGAAACCTCGATGAACCCAACTTTCAACAACTTCATCACTTCTTCTTCAATCTTTTTCGACAGCTCGGGTTTGATCCTTCGTAACCTTTGCTTTTTGGGAGGCATGTCGGGATTGGTAGGCAAGCTGTGCTCGACAATCCGAGGGTCTAGTCCTGGCATATCAGAATAAGACCATGCGAAGACGTCTCGGTACTCCTTGAGGAGAGTTATCAGCTGCATAGCTTTTTCTTCAGGAAGATTCATCCCAATCTTTACTTCTTTTGAATCTTGAGTACCACCCAAATTGATGGTAACGGTATCTTCGGTTGTAAGGGGCTTGGTTTGTTCATATTGCTCCCAGTTTCTTTGAATTTCAGCAGGGTCATCACTTGAATCATCAGAATCGCTGCTGTCAGCATCGGCATTATCAGGTCGGACGGTACTAATTCCCTCGCAAGCGGCAGGATCGTGCCTGAAACACAAGGTAAATCGATCAGTCAAACAAAAGGGGATATAAATTTTTCATTGTCATTTTCCTCTTAAAGCATTTTTTGAAAGAATCATGAGATATCTTTAATTTTCGAAAATTTTTAGAGACGAGGAAGCATGAGATAGTCCGGGCCTCAGAATACCTCCCTTTTCGTGGCTGGATATCATCAACGGGCCGGTTTGGTGTACTACCTCATGCCCTCAAAACATTATTTATTTACAATACACGAGTTTACAACCTCAAAAGAGGGAAAGTTCGAAAAGACATTTCTTCCAACAGAAATGACATAAAAAAAAAACAAAACACAAAGATAGTCCCTTTTCTAGGGATTCATGTAGGAGGGAGAAGAGGAATTCTACTCAGGCGGGCTTGCGCCCATTCCCTCCACTGGTCCTTCATCTATTGCGCCGACGAAGAAATCTTCAAGATCATCGTTCCAAGAATCTAGCTCATCAGCTTCTTTCTTCATTGGTGTCAGCTTTTCCAAGTCGTTCCATCCGCTAGGAATACTATCCTGCTGGTCTTCATAAAAACTTGATGGCATCTGGTAGTTAACGTAATAGTTGAATTTACCACTAGGTTGGCGCAGGGTATCCATGATAGCCTTTCCTTTGCGTGCTTTATCAGAAAGCTCAGGGGCGGCGGCGCGAAGGCTAGGCACCACCAAGAGGTCATCTTCATCATGACACAGCCATGGGGCACGAAACGTAAATGCCCTAGCATCTAGTAGGTCTTGAATTCTATTCTTCAATGCGTCACAATCATCCAGCGAGTGCCCAACTTCTCCTTAGTGAAAGTCACAAGATCTGGAGGGATCGTAGTTAATGAAGTACTCAGAAGTAGGGTGGCTTGGCCTCCTTGTGATCAGTCCTTTTCGCAAAAGGATAGGGAATATGACATCCATGAATTTGGGAACTGGCGAGTATCGACGTACATTGCCCTGCCACTGTAGGAGTTGAATGTCTTGCCAAGTTCAGTCGGGAAAGGTTTCCGAGGGCGGACTTTCTTTGGGACGATTTATCTGGGTCACCTGCTCCTAATTGGGAATCGGCAGTAACACGTCCGAGATTTGGTGAACGATATCTATTAGGGACGCATGCAATTTTAATAGTTCGTCTAATTGGAACTGCAGACACGCAAGCAAATCAGGCGGGTTTGTACTCGTTTCTGGGGTCAAGTCCTCGTGTATGGCACCTATAAAGATGTTGTCAAATAAAGTAACCACATTATCCAGCGCTTCTTCTCGTCCACAATCTCCTTCAATTGGTAGCTTATCTGGGTTCCGATGTTGATTAACAGCAACATTTAAGGGAAGCATCGAGGAACTCTGCTGGCTTGAACATTCGGCCTGATGCTTGAATCCCTCATTGGATCGTTCTGAGGGATTAAGATAAATTTTTTCATCTTGTAACAACTTAGCAGGTGACGGAAAAGTTTCCCGGATATGGGGAAGTAACAAACTGACTTGACCTGTCATATGCCCCTTGCTGGTTTATGGATTTCCTCCGCGATACCCCAGACCCGCGGTACGGTGATTCTTGGCAACCTGGATAGGTTCTCGAATGCCTCGGCCTCCTCTGCCAAGTCCCTGACCTGGGATGAAACCATTCCCAACCATGACTTTTCCTATCATGAGTGAAGCTTTTGACATATCGGGGACAAGAGGAACAGTTCCTTGATATTCATGAACAGTTAAAATGAGCTCGATAGATTGATAGCTAGATTCCACTTTGCCGCTTGGTTCGACATACGGGATGGCGGTTTCCTGGTAGACTCGATGGTCCTCCTCTCCAAGGACAGTGATTAGCTTCCCTTGGGCTACAAACTTTACACTTTGGTGAAAGCCCGAAGGTATATCTCCAGCAGAGTGAATCCAGGGATGGCCCAATAGGAAACTAAAGGTAGTGGAGATGTCGATTACTTGAAACAGGATGCTGAATACTATTGGGCCAATTTGAACATCCAGGTCGATTTCTCCCACAGTGTCTTTTTTCATTCCGTCGAAAGCTCGGACAGATGTTTTGGAGGCACGGAGCTTAGATGTGTCCACATTAAGACTGTGTAAGGTTGCCAGGCAGATATTCAGTGCGGACCCATTATCTATCGAACTCGAGCTCGTGGGCGTTTTTACATTTGACGGAAATGTAAAGACCCTTGGTATGTCCCCTTCCTTCAGCTGGAAATTCGTCTTCTGAGAATGTTATCTGATCCTTCAAAAGGATAGACCCCACAAATGCTTCCAGCTTGTCATGCTCAATTATCTCCAGCACATTTACTTCACTAAGTACTTTCATCAGAGCTTTCTGATGTTTCACGGACGTTTAGAGCAGTTCTAACAGGGAAATCTGGGCAGGTAATTTACGTAGCTGATCCACGACATTATATTCACTGGCCTTGATAATGGCCAGGAATTCTTTGGCTTCCTCATCAGAGACAGGCTTCGGAGGCTGAGCATCTGCTTGAGCATACGTTCGTCCCGACCTAGTGATTAGGTCTACATCCAATTCGTAGGATCACGGGACTGCGCTGTCATTTTCATACCGGTAGGGCTGAGGTATTTCGATCACTATTTGCTCCGCTGGTAGAGGTACCTCAATCGTTAGCTCCTCCTCCACATCTGGGCTATCAGACAAAGGTTCGTTCACAAGCGTGGGGGTGGATTCACTTGCTTCAGCATTCAGTGCTGAGAGTTCTTTATCCCAGTCGATGATGACCTCAGAGATGGTGGCCACTATGCCGGTACGGTCAGCATACATGATCAAACTTGCTTTCGCCATGCTGGCAACCCTTTCTTTCATTAGGGACAAGGGTAGCACTTCACCAGTAGGATAATACCTTGCTCTCACTAAAGCGTTATAAACATCAACGGTGTATACCCTCTCACTGCTGATTCGGACAGCATCAAAGATGGATATGACATTGATTCTATTTTCATGTTCGGGCAGCGGGTTACTTTGGACATTTGGTTTAAATGTCTGGAAGGAAAAAGCTTTGGTATCGAGCAAGTTTTGGATTCAGTGTTTGAGGGTATAACAGTCATCCGTCGAATGTCCTAACTCGCCCATATGATAGTCACATTTTTTGGACGGATCATAATTCGCAAAACTTTCTGAGTTGGGCCTTTTTGGTTCAGTAGAAAGCAGATTTTTCTTTCGGAGTATGGCTAGGACTTGGGAAGGGGATCCAGGCAACGGAGTGAATTGCCTTTTCTTATACTGCCTTGGAGGTTGACGACTCGAGATCGATTGCCGCTCAGCATTTACTTGGATTGTCCGGGGAGGATGAACAGTTTGGGTAAATGAAACGTTCCCTTTCGTGAGGGGCTCTTTTTCTTTTCGCGTACTCGGCCTTTTGCTCGTAGACGAGGGGTCCGTAAACCACCCATCACGCAATCCCATTTCAATTCGCTCTCCCACAGGAATCAGACGATTAAGAGATTCAGCAGTAGCACCAACCAGGCGATGTCTGTACTCATATGGAAGAGACCTTATGAACAACTTTACTTGTTCATGATCGGTAAGTTGTGGAGTAACTTGGGAAGCCAAGTTTCTCCATCTCGTAGCGTACTCTTTGAAGGATTCACTCTTTTTCTTTTGAGTGCGTTCCAGATCATCCCGAGTAAAGGTGACGTCGAGATTAAATTGGTACTGCTTGAGGAATGCATCAGCAGTATCGTCCCAGGATTTGAAAGCATCAATATCCTTTGACATGTACCATGTCAAGGCTGGCCCCGTTAAACTAGCCTGAAAGGTCTGAATCATGAGGGATTCATTATCAACGTACTGCGTCATCCGCACATGGTACATGTGCAGATGGTGTCTGGGGCACGAGGTACCATCATACTTCTCGAATTCCGGCATCTTGAACTTTTCTGGTACTTCGACCCGTTTATATATAGACAGGTCAAGTGGGACAGCATTTTGCGGACCTTGGAGCTATTTCAACATCTCTTCGACTTTTGCAAGGCGTTTGTCATGTTCTGTTACTGGTGCAACTTCAGATTCAGGCTTTTTGACAGCAAGGGGAAGTGGATTGTCTTCTAACGGAGGCATTTTGCTGTCACTAGCAGAGGCTTTATCTTTTCCAGTAGATGGTGGTTACAACACCACCTCAATAGCTATAGGCGTGGGCGTGAGCTTGCCCTGAATGGATTTCACTTGTTTTGTGAGATTTTGAATTGCATTGAGAACCAGTTTCATTTCCTCCTCCATGGTGTTGAGAGCGTTTTTTCTTCGCCATTTTTATAACTACCTGTGAAAACGTTGAAATAAATGAGTATAATGTTCAATTAAGAATCATTCTACAACCTAGGGATATTATTATTGCATAATTTATTTATTTGTAAATTAAAAATGAGAAAAAGAATGAGAGAAAAAAGATGTTTATTTATATATATTACAGGCGGCGTCCCCGGGGTTCGAACCCCGATCGCCTCGGACTGTTTTCCCCATTCTCGGATACCATTGGGCCGAAGGCTGCGGTGGTGTCGTTGGAGCGCAAAAAAAAATATTTATAGAGTAAATAGCGGTCCGAGCTATATTAACATTAGTACAACTTATAAACGTTTTTACAGACAAAAACCAAAATCCCTAACATAATTACTAGGAAAAATAAAATAAAATAAAATACAAGGATTTTTACAAAAAAGGCACTCATCCTAGATGTTCATTCTATAAACGATAGGGAAGCTACAGTCTCTCGGAGCCGCTTGTTTTCACGGACAAGTTCCGCAATAAGCGTATCCTTCGTCCCCATTGTCCTTTCGAGTTGGTCGATTTGTGTTTGACGACTGGACTTGTTGGTCACATCCGGGACTTTTGGCTGGAGATCGGCCGGGATTTAGTAATGTACGATGTAGAATAAAGAGGCATGGTGAGCCTTTTCCTGTCCTTTCAATAGCCTAGGTACAAGAATGTTCTCAGGTTGACACTCAGTCCATTTTCTCTGAACGACACGAATTTCCTTGGCATAGTTGTAGTTCGAGCAAGTGAATCGAACTCGAAACATGTCTGACTTGAGAGGTGGCGGGGTCTCCTGGAGGGCCCTGTACTAGTGAGCTACCGGGTAGGGGTAGTATGAAGTAATGCCAGATAGACCGAGCAGCGGAACAGGGTTATGAAACTGGTGGGCGAAACGGGCCTGACCCTCATGGAACCACTTAGCGTGCCATAAGAAGGCATTGGGATCGGGGTCTTTCAAAAAGTTTATCCAGGTAGAATAATCTTTATGAGGGGAATTATTTTTTAAAACTTCAAACCTTTGAATCGGATGCGTAAAGTCATCTATTTCAAAAAGCTGCATGAGATGCCCAAATCCCCTCAAATAAGATAAAAATCAAATTTGCAAAATTTCTGGGCGGCCCGCATAATTTTATCATCATTTTGTTTAAAACGGTTTAAAGATAAAAATGTTTCTGCCAAAACCGAATTAACATAACGAAGACCGGTACAGATTTGTTTGGCTACATACGCGATTGAAGGATTTATTGAATTTCTGCGATGGGGGAAAAGGACACATCCGACAAAAGCAAGGATAAAAATCTTAGCTTTTTGGGTCATGGGTTGACTTTCAAAACGTTCATTTAGAAAAAACCAGGGACAGGCATTGCAATGAGCTTTGACAACTTTTTTCACGGTACTGCTATCGGTTCGCAAAAACTGGGATAGTTCAGACAGAGGGGGCACACCCAAAAGTGGTTTGATGAGGTCGGATCCCAAAGGCTTTCCAATGACAACGCTATACTCTTCCAAGGTCGAGGTCATTTCAAATTTACCGAATATGAAAGTGGATGTCTGTGGGCACCAAAAATGTCCTAATGCCTGCATCATGCCGGAATGGATGTTGATTTTAAGCAAAGGGGAGTAGGCGACCAATTCTTGATTTGACATACTGCTAGGCATTTTGATCGAGTCGGTCCCACCATGCCATAAGCTCTTCCCATCGTGTATAAAATGCAATCAACGAAGTGGCCTAAGAATAACAAATTAATGGAATTAGTAGGTTGCATAATAATAATAAAATAAGAGGGGATAGAATATATACCTTTCCTTGAACCATGGCAATCACAACGACATACACATGAGGAGTGAGGCTTGATTTCTATCTAGACTGGCTTAGCAAAGTGAAATTAAAAGGGTGCCTAACCGTCGCAGTCTCGCGTTAGTGTCAAGTCCTTTTAACCTCGGCCAAATCGAAAGGAATATCTTATAGTCACGCGAATAGCGACTAAAGATATTTCTTTACGATTTTTAGAAATAAATTTCGGGGAAAAGAAAGGCAACCTCTACATCGCAGACTCGCGTTCAAGGTCGTATCTTTCTTAACACCATCCTAAAATGTCTTATTGTGGCCCATGTCCGGCAGCATGGTTGTGTGTGCAATAGTGTAGTGCTAAATCACTAAAACATGCACAAAAAATTATAAATAATCAATTCAAACTTGCAAAAACAAATAACACCTTACTGTCAGGGTCATACCTGAAATCCTTGCTGCCAAACAAAAATTTTTGAACCGGGTAAAAATTTGGCTTAAGTCCACTTTTAAAAATGCAAGTCCCCAGCGGAGTCGCCAGTCTGTCGCGACCGAACTCCCGAGCCCTTTCGAACAACATGCAAAAAAAAACAAGGGAGCTCACCTGGTACGTGCTGAGTCTAGGTTCAGGACTTAACCCGGGCTCTCCCAAGCCCATACCGTATCGCGACTTAGGGTTAAAATATTTAACATACAAATGGTTTATACCAAGGAGTCGCCGCTAATCGATTTGGGATGGGTCGATTAGAAACCCAAATAAGGTGATGGGAGAATCACCCTATTCCTGCGAACTAGAGATTAACTGAATTTGGGGACTTAGTTACACTAGTTGGATAACTAATGCCCTTTCGGTACCATTTTATCCTGTTTATTTTTTAAAACATTTATCAGGCAATTTGGATTGATTTTAGGACATTTCTCCTAACATGTGAGGTGATCAAGCGAGTGCATAATCATGAATGATCAGCAGTCATGCAGATATGCAGTCCTAGGGTTCTAATCCTAGATAAGTCAGATGACATTTAAAAACATAACAATTCATGCAATTTGTGTTAAATTGAAAACATGCATAATGACAGTAGTGAAAAACATGTGCAAAGAATTACTGCACTACCTCAGGCTTATCTAATTTAAACATAGAAATTTATGCAATTATTTAAACAGCATGCATAATGATACCATGATAAATTAAAACACTTAGTTAAGTCACATAAAAAAGAAATAAAAAAAATAATTTTTTTTAAAAAAAAAAAAAACGAAATAAGAAAAGAAAAAGGAAATATAATTTTTAAAAAAAAATTGAGTTTTTTTAAAAACAAACTAAATATGGAAAAAGAAAAAAAAAGAAGAAAAGAAAGAAAGAAAAAATTTAAAATTTTTTTAGATTTTTTTATTTTTTTTAAATAATAAAAAAACAGAAAAGAAAAAAGAAAAGGAAAACCTTTTTTTAATTTTTTTCAAACTTTTTTTAATTTTTTAAATTATTTAATATGTTTTTAAGTAAAATAAAATAAAATAACAATAAAATTGGTCGGGTCGGATCCGGGTCGGTTGGAACCAACCTGGGTCAACGGATCCGGCCTAGTCGTTGACCCAGGTCGGATCAGCGAATCCAGGTCGGTTGGGACCGACCCAGGTCAACGGATCCGGCCCGATTGTTGACCGGGTTGGATCAGCAGATCCGGGTCGGTTGAACCGACCCGAGTTAACAGATCCGACCCGGGCGTTGACCCGGGTCGGATCTGCTGATTCGGGTCGAATCCGACCCGAATTCACAGATCCAAGGGAAGGAGTCGCCGGCTGAGCCAAAATCGGCCTTCCGCCGGCCAACCCAGACCGGCACTACCCCAAATCTCTCACCTGGGACCTTCACCATGCATCTCCACCCACCGAGGTCATCGTTTGACCATCGTTCGTCGACTGGCGACCAAAATAAAAAACCGAGCTCATTTGGACATTTTGTCGAATAGGTGGGAGGCGTGACCAAAAACAGGGAGTTTTGACCTGTTCCGACGAACTAGTAGGTTCTCACGACCCAGCCTACCACTTCAGTGTTGACACATGGACGCCGGGGGACGACGGTATGGGCCGGGAATCGCACCACGAGACCGGTGCGAGTCCCGGCCAAAATTGAAACAAAAAGCGAGGGAGAAAGCAGTGGGGCAATCTCACCCGATTGACAATGCGTTCAAGGGGACCTCGGGGGATCTGGGGGGACTGGCCAGCGTATTTGCTAGCGATTATGGTAGGACCTGTTCTTCTTTCTCTCTCTTCTCTCTCTCTCTATTTCTCTTTCTCTCTCTCATTTTCTTTGAAAATGGCCGACCCCCGCTCCTTTCTCTCTCCTTGGCTTTTATAGGCGGCGACGAGTCGTCCGTGCCTCCCAGCGTCGGTGATGGCGGCTGCACCGCCTATGCCCCGGCCACCCGCGCCATAGGCAGAAGCGAAGCGAGGCCGCCCGCGCAGAGGAGAACAGGGAGCCAAGAGGGCGGAAGGGATAAGGGGAAACCCGAATGGGAAGACGGACCGCACTAATGCCGCCCCTCCTGCCGCATTTGCTCAGCCCTTCCTCGCCGAATAGCGACGCCGAGGGGGGGGCGCCGCCAGGCGCCACGCCGGCGGGGCGGGGAGGCGTAATCAGGGAGTGAGAGCGACGGGTGAGGGGGAAGAAGGAAGGAGAAGAGGGCCGGGCCAGCATGGGGAAAAGGGAAAAGAAAAGGGAGTGGGCCTGGGCCCGCGCGAAAGAGAAAAAGAAAATAAAGAAGAAGGATGGGCTGGGCCCATGCAGGGAAAAAGAAAGAAGAAGAAAAAGAAAAGGGAGGGTTTGAGTTTCTACATGGGGAAAAAAAAAGAAAATGGGCCTGGTTGACCCGGATCTGCCAAAATTTCTAGCACGATTTTTTTTTTAATTAACATTTTAATAGACCCTGTTAATATAAATATACCTAATTTCTACATGCAATGCATTTGAATAGAAATATTTTTGTTTTAGGAATTAAAAGAATTTAATTCCTAAATTTTGTGAAATTGATTTTGGGCAAATTTAAAAATAGGTGTCAACAGAACCTGTAGAGGAATGGACAAAACTTGTAATGGGAGGACACAGTTCAAATGAAGTTGTTCCCTATAATTGCATGCCCATCTAGCTTGCTAGGACAAAACCATCATCAATCCAAGCCATGAAACCTTGCTTCGCCGTCTCCCTCTCTCTCCTTCTCCTTCTCCTTCTCCTTCTTCTTCTTCATTTTCGTCAGAATTTTCAGTACTGAAGCTGCACCCATGTACCTGCATTATGATTGCCCAAACACCCATGTTCTCCTTCTTCTTCTTGATTGCCCAAACACCGCACCCCCTCTTGATTGCCCAAACACCACCTACCAGTCCAACCTCGACGCCCTCCTCTCTTCCCTCTCCTCCGCTGCCACCAACAGCACCCATGGCTTTGCCAACACCACCGCCGGCCAAAACCCTCCTGACCGGGCCTTCAGGCTCTTCCTCTGCTGCGGCGACCTAGACACCGCCACTTGCAGCGACTGCCTGGCCACTGGGAAACAGGAGATCCTCCGGAGATGCCCCAACCAGTGACTCTTCGTAATCTGGTACGTTGAGTGCATGTTGCGGTACTCGAACCGGTCCATCTTCTCCATCATGGAAGAATCGCTTGCTATAACGATGAACCACACTGGGAACATCACCGACCCAGCCAGGTTCACATAAGTACTTGGAAAGAGCATAAGAGACGTTGCATGTAGGGCTTCAAGCAGCGCGTCGGGGAAGAAATTTGCGGATGCGGAGATGAACTTGACGAGCTTGCAGAAGCTGTACGCAATGGCGCAGTGCACGCCGGACTTGATGGAGCGGGAGTGTAACGTATGCCTCCTGTCGGCGATTGATATTCTTGAGGGGAAGCAAGGAGGGAGGACATTCACACCGAGCTGCAACGTGAGGTACGAGTTGTACCCCTTTTACAATGACACCCCCGTGCCGGCCCCATTTCCGCCTCCGGTTGGGGGATATGAAGGCCCACCTCCGCCTCCAGTTGCGAGATATGAAAGCTCACCTGCTCCTCCTCCCGTTACAACACCTGAAGGTATATGGAACTTTTCTTTTGCTTTCTTCCACTACTTCTAGACCAATGGTGTAAAATTCCGGCTCGGGAAGTTTATTAGACTTGGAATTCTCATTCCAAACAAGGATAAAGAAAGGCTTCTACTCACCAAATTGCCCTTGCCCCAGTTTCACAAAACACGGCACCTTGCTCCTTAAAAATAATGTCGACTAAGGTCCCTTCACTGTTTCCGTCTTTCAAGTGTACGGTCTGTTTTTGTTTGTCCAAGGTTCTTGTAAGTCGGATGGGACAGAGAAGGGACGAGTCTTTAACTTATGAAGCACAAAATCCAGAATATAATTAAGGGATAACATCACGAAAAACCTTAAGCTGGTACACCTATGATAAATTTACCTCAAATCAATATTTTGACTATCAAAAATCCCAAACCGATATGTCTGTGATAATTTTACCCTCTGTTAATTTTCGTTAAATTTTATCATTAAATTTCTGAGTTGGATGATACGTGGTAGTTGACGGGTATACCAGTTTTGGGTTTTACCCTTCGTTTGTTATAAGCGTATTAATTTGTGATTTTTCGTGGTATTAATTCAATTTAATGAAAGGTAAATTTATCTCAAATGTACCAGTTTGGGATTTTTGGTAATAAAAAAATTCGTTTATAGTAAATTTGCCACATGTGCATCAGTTTGGAGATTTTCGGGATCAAAATATTAATTTAGGGCAAATTTATCATAGATGTACCAGTTTGAGATTTTTCATAATATTAACCCTATAATTAATTTTAAGTTGAGTCGAGTCTATCCTCCCATGAACTTATGCCAAGAAAAGTTGTCGACAGCCTTGCCGGCTGTGGGTCTCGTCGGTCATCTGATCTGAAGCTTGTCAAGGTTGATTGTCGGACTTTTAAAAAGGCAAAAAATCAAATGAAAATATAGCTATTTATAGCTGTTTATCAAGCAAAAAAATTTATTGCTATTTATAGAATAAAAACTACTCTCTTCTTCATCATTGTACTTATAGCAACCATCCCATTCTACGTCACTTTTATCTCAAAGACACACTTTTTTGTGGTGCATTTTTAGGTTGTTATTCTTTTTGTCTTAATAAAAATCAAGTCTCCATTTAATATATCAAAGAATTAGTGATTTTAATTTGCTACTAATTAGATACTTTTATACAGAGAATGTAAAATGATATATGACTATCTAAAAAATGCACTAAAAACAGTGATATAAAAAAATTATGCACGTTGAGAGACCTAAATACTCCATAAATGATTTTTTCTTTTGCCAATCTAAAATGACTAAAATTTAACTGTCATTGAAATTTATTTCTTATTTTACGCAACGGTTTGATTTAATTAAAAGTTCATCTTTTAATTCTCGCATTGGGAAATGTAACTTTGGTAATACCCACTTTATATTTTCTACATAGAATTAGAAAAAACTTGTGAAAAAAAAAGGAATGAATTTGAATAAATTTGGGCACACCATTTTAAATTTCAATGTAAGGATTAAGAGCAATTTTGTCTTTTTTTTTTTTTTTATTATAGGGTGGATTTGATGATATAAGGGTGGAAGTAACCATACCCTTTTAAAAATTGGCCTCCGATATTGGAATAAGTATTAGCAATTTATTGTTTTCTTTGCCATAATTCACAGTTTGCTAAATTAGAATACCGTATGAGAAAAATTTGCCTAAAGGCTGTACCTGCAATAATAAGGCTGTTTATCAAACTAAATTATCCTTACATTATTCCGAGACATTGTCTAGAAGAGAGAAGCAAACAAATGAATCAAAATTCAGGCTTCAATTCATGTAGGGGCCAAATGGAGGAAATGACGAAAAGCTGACATGACTGAAGAGGTTTTAAGGCGAGTTTAAGGTTAACGAAGTTGGGAAATGGTGAATACAGATTTGCCTCTAGTTACAGATGCGGTTGTACCTACCACGGTCCTTGATGTAGATGAGGAATTATCATCGATAAAAAAATGTTATATATCGTGGGCACTTGTTTTTTTTTTCCTTAGTTATTTTGAACTTGTTTCTTGTTAGATTTAAGTTTATTTAGTATTAGTAGGAAGATATATATGTTTGGACACTGGGGGCCTCTGTCAACGAAGAAAGATGTGATCAGGTGGCCCTATTGTCGTTAATGGAGGAAGGGCTATGGCGAGGCTTGATTTGCTACAAGTTCAAAGCTTGATCATGCTTGATGGAGCCCGCTGAGAGAGAGAATGTGTGCGTTAAATTATCGCTCAAGCTTGAACCCATTGGTCGAAATCTCGAAATTACATGTCGAGCTTGAACCCGTTGATCGAAAAACCGACCCAGTGAAGTCCAACATGTATTTTGTGGAAACACAAATTTGCGTGCGATTAGGACTTGGCTGCTGACTTAAGTCTGGATCAAATTGAAAGGCAAAATAAACACCATAATTCCACTTGGAGTCAAAGTCCATGTTTAAGTCTGGCCAAGGAATTCCAGCAAGTCCAACTCACTGTCGTGTTCATAAAGAAGACTAAATTTGGACTTCTTGTGGCGGTGGTTAATATATTCATAAAGTTAATGCGAGTTGGGTTTTCAAGAGAGATTTAAAGCCCAAGCGCTCGTTTGCTACAGCAGCGGCAATAATTCCAAGGTGAGTTCTTCAATTCAATTACGGATAGAGCTCGGAGTTTTTAGTTTTAACCTTCGTGAATTTTCCTAGTGAGACTGTGAGAGGTTGTGAGAAAACACAACTGCGAATTCCTTGAGCGTAATCTAGGGCAAGAAACACTTGAGTTATTCAATGATTGTAAACTCTTTATTTCTTTGAATTCATAGTGGATTTCTTCACGGCTGTTTCCCATGTAAAATAGGTACCGACAATTAGACTAAGGCATGTAAGTCTCTGGTGTTCTTATTATTCTTTTGATTTCTCTAATTATTTTAATATCTTACTATCTCACGGGTATTTAGTTGCAAAATTCATTAGCTTCTGTATTATTTCACAACAATTGATATTAAATATAAGTTTAGGATTTCTAGAACTAGCATTTTCGCTGTCTGACCATTGTCTGGAATATGGTATTTGGGATCATGTTTGGAGCAAGAGTTAAGAATGAGAAGGCCACAAAAAGGACGAGTAACGGAGCATTAAGATGCGTGCCCTTAGCAATCCAAAGTTCAGTGAAGGAGTTGGAGAGTAAGGATAAGTTGTTGCAAGAGATAACAGAGGTAGATAAGGTAAGGTTGATGGGGAAGGAAAAGAGAATAATCCCGTTGAATATGTGGGATAAGGTGTTAATTGAAGTGGTAGAAGAAAAGGCAAAGCTTGAGTCACTTCATCTTATGAAAGGTTTGAATCATTGCTTATATCTACTGAAAAGGACGTTTCAATTCCAGATTGTCGAAAGGACATCGATCAGAGCCCATTTTGGATGAATTTAAAAAGAAGATGGTCTTGAAAAATGTCAACGAAGCCTTTTCCAATAAGAAACAAGACAATGTTATTGGCATCACTACCAGATTCTTTCGAGAACTTCACTTCTAATTGGGTGCGCTATGATTTCTCTGGAAGAGATAATGTCCGTCTTGTTTTCTAAGGAGTGGCAAACGAAGTAGCGAAAATATAACTTGGCATATGATATGACACAAGGTTTGGCTATCCGAGAAAGAGAAAAACAAAGAAAGGCTGGAAGTAGTAGATGGAAGAGCCATTCTAAGAGGTCCAATGTCCGGAATGGTCAATGTTGTTGCTGCGATGAGGTGAGAAACTACAGGAATCACAGTCTGAAGTACAAGGGTAAAGGAGTTAAGGTGGAGTATGTAGGTGATGGTATCGTAGTTATCATAATAGATGATAGTTCTATCTGCTCTTCCTTCAGATTTAATATCTCTATTGATAAGTGATCAGATGGAATTTGTTCAAGCTAGAATTTGTTTTTCCTTAAGCCCCGTCATTCTTGCGTAACCTAATACTTAAAAATGCAAGAATTGCAATTGAAGTTCAGGCTATCTCGTTTAAGCCTCTCTATTCAGGTATTTCAAGGCCCCTTCTTGCGTGTCAAATTACCGATTTTTCACACTTTGGTCTTAGGTCTAATTCCAATCTAGTGAAGCAGGGTGTTAGAACATTTAAATGTCAACCATTCTTTCATCTAAGAAGCTTTTAGATTAGTTTGGCAATTGTATCGTATACGTAATGGCATCTGTGAGGGAAAAAGCAAAAAAGTCATTGTGATAACCATCTCCATTTCCGTTCCTGTTGGAGGTGTTACGACAGGTGTCTCTCTCTCTTGTTTGATTCAATTACTTCGAAGATGAGGAAAGAAGACGTATGAAGTCGTCAAAGGAAAAAGTGGTAAATTGACTATTTGCCTTTATTTTTTCGTGAACTATCTACGGCATAGAATTGATCATGTTATGATACTCCTTTATTTTTTGCAAGGAATCAGATATATAAATCACGCAAATTAAAAGTCTGTTTAATATAATTGTAACTATGTTGTGCTAAAAAAAATTGCTGTCAAAAGCTGCAACTTGTGAATTTAGTTATACAAACTCTAAAACTGCAGTACCTTGAAACTGGACGAGACAACTCTCTAAAGTTAATTCAGCTACTACAGCAATGACATGTTGGCTGAACATTTTATAAAAACTGCACCAACACCCTTTTTCATAATTCAAGTTGGTCAGCAACCCGTACCAAATTAACAAGTGGAGCTGCTAATCCTTATTACAGGCTTTAAAACGTTTGCATTTGTATTTATCAAGGCCTAAAGATCAATAGTTTTCCTTTCAAACTTATTACTCAAAGCCAACGTACATTTGAAATTAGAATCAATTACATGACAACCAGTATTGACTTTTGTTAGTATTATACGAGACTACAGTTATATGATAAAAAAAAAGTTATATGATTCAGAAAACTCGTGGGTACATATTATCGTTCTCCTTATATGTACATCACAAAAGTTTCGTGTTACTATAATAGAATCGTAAAATGATGTTATTGTCGCGATCTCCCCAAAACCAGCCCTTGGGGCCTGAAGGTGGTGTGAGGTTATTGTATTGCTAAGTCTAAAACTATGACTTAATTCGAGCTCTTCAAAGCCCATATCAACTCACAACTTTAGGTTCATGTTATTTACATTCAAATCAATTTTATTTAAAAGTCGCCACTAATTAATTTATGGTGGATCGATTAAAAACCCAACTAAGGCGACGGGAGAATCGCCTTACTCCTATGAACTAGATATTCAAATGAGTTTGGGGACTTAATTACACTAGTTACACAACTAGTGCTCTTTCGGTACATAATCTTTTTCAAACAACATTTAAAGGTGTTTGTGCATAGTTTTTATCGATTGTGAATCGTAGGGTTCTAATCATAACTAAGCTAAGGAAACAATAATCAGTACATCGAAAGTGCGAAAACAAAGGCCTAACATGCCTCTAATTGGGCACATGCAAGGTTGAAGTAAATGCGCAATTAAAACATCCAAATCAACCAACGTGCAATCAAACATAACATTAATCACATGAAAGAATAAGAAAAGCCAATTCCAAAGCCCATTTTCCATTTTTTGATTTTTCGAATTTTTTTTATTTTTAATATTATTTAATAAAAATATTTTTAAAATTAAAATAATAAAATATAATATTATAATATTGTATATAATAATTGGACCAACCCTAGCCCGACCCAAAAAAGGCCTGCCCGGGTTAACCACGACCTACGGACCGGGTCTGACTCGACTTCGTAGGCTTGGCTGACCTGACTTTGGCACGCGACGCTCGGCCAGGACCGAGAGCCGATGTCTGGCTGGTCTCTCGCTCGGCCAACTGGCCAAGCGTCTCCCCTCGGCACATCAGGCAGAGGAGAACCTTGCCTGGCTGGCCACAGCAGTCGCCGGCCAAGCCTCAGCCGGGGCCTCTCCAGCTCAAACTCCAACTAAGGCTTGGCCGGCCAAACCAAGCCACTTTTAGCCTTCCTTGGCCTCACCTAGTGGACCCACAACCATCACAAGCTCCCCAATCCACTCGCCAGTCCCTACGCCACCGACCAAGGACCAAAAAATTCCGATCTCATCTAGGCATTTCGTCGAACGGTTGGTATGCGCCATTGGAACGAGAAGTTCTCAACCTTTTTCGAGGTCAAAACTCACATTGGCAACCACGACGTACGACCTACAAGCATAGTAGGACTCAGGGCAAGGATGGCATGGGCCGGAGTTCACACGAAATGGACAGCCGTGAGCTCCGATTGGCATGCTCAAAAACAAAGGCAAAAGCAGGGGACTTCTGGGTTTTGAGGCTTGCAGCGCTGGCTGTGGGTTGTCGGCCAGAGCTCACATATGACGGTGGCGATGGCTGAGATTCCCTCTTGCTCTCTATCCTTTCTTGACTATAGCTCCTGGCTCTCTCTCTCTCTCTCTCTCTCTCTCTCTCTCTCTCTCTCTCTCTTCGTGTTTTATGGCGAGCGGTGGCCACCTGCTTTGCCTCTCTAGACCGCTCAATCTTTGCTCTTCGCGCCTAGCCATGCAAAATTGCTTGGTGGAACGACGATCGCCTCTATCACTCAGCTGTGGTTTAGCCACGGAGACAGGGGAGGAAAGAGAGAAGAAAGGGGGAAAATGTGAGAGAAGGGGAATGGGTGGGCACGGCTCGCCTTGAAGGGTGGGTGGGGTGGGCCCGGCCGTGAAAAACAAAAAAAAAAAAAGAAAAATAGAGGGAAAAGGAACAAGCCTTGGAAAAAAAAAGGGGCCAGGTTGACCCGGTCCAATCCATTTTTTATTTAATTTTTTTTAAAATTTTAATAAAAACATGTTCTAATTAGTACATGTGACATTCCGGATTTTGACCCAATTTTGGGATTTAACAAACGTGTAATTCGTCAGTGTGTTTGTAGTAAAATCTCACCTGGAAACTGATCACTCTCGGTTATTGTTTTTAAATTTAGAGATTTCGCTAGAATCGTACTTGATCGAATTTGACCGTTTTTTAGAGCCTAAACTTCGGTGTCGGCTTTCTTGAGTTCAGGGAAGAAATAAATCGGACGGTGTCGATAGTATTGTGACCAACGTCGAAATTGTCAGGAATAGTGGAAAAGTGAAATTTTAACTAGGTACAAATTTTAACTAGTAGACCTCCCTCGGATTAGTTGCTTTAAATTTCGTGGCCATTGTCCCTTATTATATTTTAGAAATTATTTGGACCGCCGAATCATTTTCGATTTTAAATTTGGACTGTTGAATCGCATTAATTATTTGAATGAAGTTTATTTTTTTTTGTCTCTTTCTCTCTCCCTCCTTTTGCCGCACCAAAGCCCCCCCTGCCGCGCATCTTCTCTCCCCTCTTCCCGTGCATCTGCCCTCCCCTCTCTCCTTCTTTCCCTCTCTCTCTCTCTCTCTCTCTCTCTCTCTCGCATCCATCCATCTTGTATGTATCTCTCTGTTTTGAACAACTCCCTCTCTCTCCTCTTCCTTCTTCCTCCCCTTCTCTTCTCTTCTCTTCCCTTCTCCTCTTCTTCCTCTTCAGTTTTCTTCCTCCCCCGGACGAGCCGCGTTTGGCCTCTACTTCGTCTAAGGCCGCTCCACTCGTTGCCAGCCGTCGCTCGTCGCCGCCACGCGCCGTCCGACCGCCGCCTCAGCCTATCGCCCAACCACCGCCCCGCGGTCACGCGATCGCCTCTCCTTTATCCTTCCCTCCTCTGCGCATTTCTTTGCCCGACGCCAACCCCACCAGCCACTACGCCCGTGCGCCCTGCCCCGGTGCTATCCCAATCCGCCTGCGCCCACCCGTGGATACCACCACCGTCATTGTTTCCCGGCGCCGCCGGCCAGGCAAGTAGCAGCGGCTCGAGCTACGCTTGTAGTGCTGGCGAGTCTACGTCTAACCTAGTACATTGGGTATTATTAGACTTGTCTAGGGGATAATTAGTACCGGTTTATGGGCTAAATGTGGATTGTGGGCAATTTTCATACGTGCATAATTGATAGATTAAATTGTGGGAATTGTGGGGCTTAATTAATTGACTAATTATGATGGACTAATTGATAATATTGTCATGGCGTGTGTAGGAGAAATTGACATGTGATTGTGACCGGCTTGAATGTCAGAATTGTGAGCCTGTGATTTAGAATTGGGATAGTTTTGGGTGCATATTACTGGCTAATGTAGGTGGGTCAATAATTGGCTTGTTGTGGCATTCGTGGGTGGGCTTGATGTTCGTATGTGGTCGGCGTGAATGACGGATTTGTAGGCAAGTTTGATGGGCTGTGATGTGAATTGGATTTGTACGACTCATTGATTGGTGAATTATGACGTGGTGAACATGTCCTGGGTTTTGATTGGTACGACTTGTGAGATTGGCGAATTGTGCTGTGGTGCATGTGCATGTGGAAAAGCCCGGATCGATCGGAGGGTTGCCAACCTGAGGCGTGGTTACGCGGGTATGGCAAATAAGGCAAGACTAGACCTAAGGCGTAGGTTACGCGGGTCATTGGAAATGAAAAATATCTTGAGACGTGGTTACGCGGGACCGAGCCCGGCTTGATCTGAGGGCTGAGCCTGAGGCGCAGAGGCGTGGGCCGTGTGAAAGGACCTGGGAGGTTGTGGAAAGTTGTTTGACCATGCATGCGACCTAAGTGTGATTGAATTGATTGATTGATTGGGTGATCGGACTGGTTGAATTGATCGAGTGCTATTGTGGCTGGCGTGTGAATGATCATGATATGCTAGATTATTATTATTATTATTATTATTATTGTAATGCTATGTGTGACTAACGTGCAGAGCCGGCATGCGTTTAATGGCGAGGTAAGCTCTTTGAGGTGAATTCATTAGAGCAGGAGTTAGATTGCATGTATTACTCGTCTGGGTACGCATTGGCCTAGCTTGGGGTTTGTTTTTTTGTGAGCGTTGTTTATATCTGCCCGGTATAGGAATTATAGTTATTGACTTGTACTATTGCTACCCCCTTCATAATCATTAATTGTTTGGGTTGTTTCATTGTTTCTGCTTTTGCCTAATCTCTGATGTTTGGGTTGGGTCGGCGACGTGCCTGGGACGTCGCATTCAATGATTGACCATCGAGGGATGTTGCGAGCTCAACGGGATCCGGGGCGTGACATCCCTGTTGAATTGGTATCAGAGCAAGGACAACTCAATACTAATTGGTCAAAGCCTGGAGTGATAAGGAGCAATGACCTTGGGTTACCAAGTTAAGGAGGCTTGTGAGCCACGCGTTACCCAGACTGTTTGGTTGTGATTGCCAAGTGATATTATCCACTAATATGCGAAATGCAGGTGCGTCAGGACTCGAGGTAAGAGCACGATCCCTATTGTTTGTGATCGAATGATGTTGTGATTGACTGCCTGCTTAGTGAATTGTGGTAATTCACTACCTAGGGCTTTAGACTGGTATGGTTGGCCTAGTTTTTAATTCTCAATGGGGATTATAGCGGGTAAGTAGGTGATGTAAATCCTATGAATATGAGTAGCCGAGATCAAGGTCGTATAGGTCCGCAAGTTGGAGTGCAAAGGATCCCAAATAGATAAGATTTTGAGGATACTCGAGGGAGTTGGGATTTTAATGGGAAGACAGACTGATGAGCAAAATGCTACTGTTGCTACTGATGCCGAGGCCACTGTTGTCGCCATTAATGGAAATAATGAAAATCTTGGGTATAATGGAAATATTGGGAATCAAGGTCAAGGGCAAGTTAATGTAATTAGACAGATGCGTTAGTTGGTTAGGAAATTTTTGAAGGTCCGATGGGAAGAGGTGACCCTGAGGCTACATTACTCTTGAATAGAGGACTTAGAAAAAAAAGGTTTTTAAGATATTCGGGTGTACTGATGAGGAGAAAGTGACCCTGGTTATATATCAACTCTAGGGAAATGCAAGTGATTGGTAAGAGGACCCCCGAAGTAGGATATTTCAGAGGGCATATTTCTAAGCTGGAGTGTTGTTATCGAGGTCTTTAACAAGAAGTACTTCAGAGAGTGCGCAAGGACAGAAGATGACATAGTTTCTTCGGCTTCGCTAAAATCAGATGTTAGTCGATTAGTATGAGGTCAAGTTTGTAAGATTGCCTAAGTACGCATCAAAGATGGTCAAGGACTATGTGGATGGGACAAGGAGGTTTCGGGATGAATTGGAACCGGAATTTCGCAATCAGTGAGTACTTTTGGGTATTAAGGAATTACAATGAATTGTATGATAGAGCTCGATGGTTGATACAGATATGAGTGAAAGGACTGCCGCTTCCGGATCGCGATATGCGCTGGCTAGGGATAATAGGAACTTTGGAAAGAAGCCTATGATAGAGAATCAGAGATTTGTCCCTCTAGTAAGAAAGAACTTTGGAAAGCCGAATTACTACTTCAATACCGCATGTCGATCTTGTGGAAAGAGGCACGGGAATGACCCCTACTCAGGTGGACCTGAAGCGTATTTTGGACGTCGCCAACATGGTCACCAAGTGAGAAACTGCCCGAACCGATAAGCTAGACCGTTAATACGGCAACAATAATCGTAACTAGGACATTAACCGAGAGCTGCCTCGCGGAATAACCAGATTAACCATAGGCACAATGAAAGAGGTACGCGGTAATTGGGAAGGAATCAGAGGATGTGCCTTGAAAGTCCAGAAGCGTTATGTGATGATATTCGATGCAATAGGAGATGATTTTGAAATTATCGCTTGAGTGGTCATGGAAGACATAATCAATTTTATGGTAAATAGGCACAATCGATTTAAGGATTTATGGATTACTGATGATAGTCTTAGATGGGTTTGGAAGGATAAGTGTTGCTTAGGAATTTCAGATTTTGTAAAGAACCCATGTGATTTGTTTTGGGAGACTGTTGGATTGAAATTGGATTGATTGAGCTTTGTCTTTGAGGTATAGAAGGATAATTATTTCGTGATTGACTAGTTAGTTGAGGAACTAAGACTAGAGGACATAATCGAGGTGTGTAATCTTCTCGATATCTTTCTTCAGAAATTGTCAAGATTGCCACCTGAGAAGGAAGTGGAGTTTGTGGTTGAGTCAACCCCAAGGACGGAACAGATCTCGAAAGCGCTATGTTGGATATCACTGTCAGAATTGAAAGAATTGAAGGTCTAAAAGCAGGAGTTGTTGGATAAAGGCTTCATTCGCCCTAGTGCGTCTCCACGGGGAGCGCCAGTGTTGTTCGTGAGGAAAAAGGATGGATCATTAAGATTGTGTATTGACTACATACAGTTGAGTCAGGTGACCATTAAAAATAAGTATTTGTTGCCAAGGATAGATGACTTATTTGATCAGTTACAAGGGGCATTAATATTTTGTAAGATCAACTTGAGGACTAGTTATCACCAATTGAGGATTCAAAAGGAAGATGTGCTGAAGATGACATTTAGGATGAGATATGGGCACTACGAGTTTACGGTGATGTCGTTTGGATTAACTAACGCCCCTATTGCCTTTATGGATCTAAGGAATCAGGTATTTAAGGAATTTTTGGATCAGTTCGTCATAGTCTTTGTAGATTACATCTTGGTATACTCAAAGAGTCCCCCCGAACATGAGTTGCATTTGGAAAAGGTTCTACGGACTTTAAGGGAATATGCACTTTACGTTAAGTTCAGTAAGTGCGAGTTTTAGCTTCGTTGAGTGGCATTATTAGGACATGTAATATCTGAAGAAGGAATTACAGTAGACCCGACAAAGATTGAGGCCGTCACAAATTGACCGAGACTAACAATAGTGACCGAGGTTTGGAGCTTCTTGGGTTTGGTAGGTTATTATAGACGTTTCGTGGAAAGGTTTTTGGCATTAGCGACACCGTTGACGCGGTTACTAAAGAAAGAAACGAGGTTTGAATGAACAGATAAGTGAGAAAGGAGCTTCCAAGAATTAAAATAGAGATTGATGATTATGCCAGTATTGACAATCTCGTCAGGACCAGGAGGATATGAAATCTACAGTTGACGCGTCGCTAAAGGGACTAGGATACGTGCTAATGCAACTTGGAAGAGTGGTGGCATATGCATCGCGACAATTGAGATCTCATGAGCCGAATTATCCAACGCAAAATTTGGAATTAGCTGCGATTATTTTCGCTCTTGAGATTTGGAGACACCACCTGTGTAGGGAGAATTTCAGATTTATACGGATCATCAAAGTTTAATGTACTTATTTTCCCAAAAAGAAATTGAACATGAGACAGCGCCGTTGGATGGAACTCCTAAAAGATTATGACTGCAATATTATGTATCACACTGGGAAAGCTAACCGAGAAGTGGATGCGCTAAGTCGAATGTCGAGTGTGGCACACATGATGATCAAGGAGTGGACCTTATTGGAAAGATTGAGAGATTCAGAGTTTAAGTTTGAGGTAAGCCATGTGTTGAATCTACTCGCCACGTTGAGAATCGAACCGGAATTTCAAATCAAGATTAAGGCTTTACCATCGACGGACCCAGAGATTCAGGAGGTTCTAGAAATGGACGCAACAAAAAGGAAATCGGACTTTCAAGTGTCAGATGGATGGGATTTTGAAGTTCCGTGGAAGGTTGTGTGTGCCTGATAATGTAGGGCTTAAGGAGGAGATTTTATCAGAAGCCCACCGGAGTAATTACAGTATTCACCCGAGGAGTACGAAGATGTATTAGAATTTACGGCAGCATTATTGGTGGAACGGCATGAAAGTGGACGTGGCCAAGCATGTGGCTAAGTGTTTAACATGCCAACAAATGAAGGCGCAACATTGCAAGCGGGGCGGAATGTTGCAGCCATTGGAAATCTTTGAGTAGAAATGGGAACACATCACGATGGACTTTGTCATGGGATTATCGAGAAGTCAAAGGGGCCATAATTCGATTTGGGTGATAGTTGATCGGTTGACAAAGTCAGCATATTTTCTACCGGTACAAAAGCATTTCGCCTTGGAAAGGTATGCCGATTTGTATGTACGACATATAGTCCGTCTCCATGGAGTACCAGTGACGATCACTTTGGACCGTGATCCTAAGTTTACTACCGCCTTTTAGAAAAGTTTTCATACGTTATTAGGAACGAGGTTACAGTTTAGCACGGCCTATCATCCCCAAACGGATGGCCAGTTTGAAAAGACAATTCAAACCTTGGAAGACATGCTGTGAGCGTGTGCATGGATTTTAAGGGTGGTTGGGAAAAATAGCTGCATTTGGTCGAATTCACTTATAACAATAACTATCAACAGAGTATTGGAATGGCCTCGTTTGAAGCGTTGTATGGTAGAGTTTGCAGAACACCAGTGTGTTGGGACGAAGTTGGTGAGAGGAGCATCACGGGTCTAGAATTGGTTCAGCAATCAATTAAGACGGTCAAGGTTATCCGAGACAGACTTAAGACTGCTCAAAGTCATCAAAAGAATTATGCAGACCGGAGACGTAGGCCTTTGGAATTTCAAGTGGGGAACCACGTTTTCCTCAAAGTATCGCCAATGAGAGGATTGTCACGGTTTGGCAAGAAAGGAAAATTGAGCCTGAGGTACATAGGTCCATTCGAAGTCTTAGAGAGAATTAGTACTTTGGCCTATCGTCTTGCGCTACCGCCAAATTTATCTCACATCTATAATGTGTTCCACATGTCTATGCTAAGGAAGTATGAGCCGGACCCGACACATGTGCTAAATTATGAAGAAGTAGACGTAGACGATAAAGTGTCGTATTTGGAAAAGCCAGTTAGAATCGAGGACAGAATGGAACGGGTGCTGCGGAACAAGACAATTCCGATGGTGAAGGTGATTTGGGAACATCATGAGACCGAAGGTGTGACATGGGAAAGTGAAGAATTGATGCGACACCAATACCCCCTTTTGTTTGAATAATTGGGTAGGGTTGTAAATTTCAAGGACGAAATTTTTGTAAAAAGGGAAGAATTGTAACATCTCGGATTTTGACCCAATTTTGGAATTTAATAAACGTGTAATTCGTTAGTGTGCTTGTAGTAAAATCTCGCCCGGGAACTGATCACTCCTGGTTATTGTTTTTAAATTTAGAGATTTCGCTAGAATCACACCCGATTGAATTTGGCCGTTATTTAGAGCCCAAACTTCGGGTGTCGGCTTTCTCGAGTTTTGGGAAGAAATAAATCGGACGGTGTCAATAGTATCGTGGCCAACGTCGAGATTGTCAAGAATAGTGGAAAAGTGAAATTTCAACCGGGTACAAATTTGGACTAGTAAACTTCTCTCGGATTAGTTGCTTTAAATTTCATGGCCATTGTCCCTTATTATATTTTAGAAATTATTTGGACCGCCGGATCATTTTCGATTTTAAATTTGGGCCGTTGAATCGCATTAATTATTTCAATGAAGTTTATTTTTTTGTCTCTCTCTCTCTCTCCCTCCTTCCATCGCGCCGAAGCCCCCTGCCGCACGTCTTCTCTCCCCTCTTTCCCGTGCATCTGCCCTCCCCTCTCTCCTTCTTTCCTTCTCTCTCTCTCTCTCTCTCTCTCTCTCTCTCTCTCTCTCTCTCATGCACACGTCCATCACGCATGCACGTGCGCGCACGCCCCCTGATACCCCCAACCACTCCCTCTCTCTCCTCTTCCTTCTTCCTCCCCTTTTCTTCTCTTCTCTTCCCTTCTCCTCTTCTTCCTCTTCAGTTTTCTTCCTCCCCTGGACGAGCCGCGTCTGGCCTCTACTTCGTTCGACGCCGCTCCGCTCGTCGCCAGCCACCGCTCGTCACCACCGTGTGCCGTTCGGTTGCCGCCTCTGCCCTGTCGCCACCACCCACAGCCATCGCCAGTCGCCACTTGCCCCCCCAACTGCTATCCCCAGTCCGCCTCGCCGCTCGTCAGACGCTGCCATTGTTGCTCTTTCCCCGACGCCGCCGCAAGTAAGCACTCGTGGCTCGAGCTCGCCGCCGCGCCTGATGAGTCTCGGCCACCGTCCCACCGTCCAGCCAGATCCCCCGCGTCGCCCTAACGCCCGAACATCGCCATCGCCGCGCCGTGCAGCTTTGTCGCTGCCGCTCGCCGCCGCCGCATTGCCGTCGTCACCGCCACCGTCACCACCGCTGTCCCCGCAGCCACCGCCATTCGCCGAAGCAAGCCAGCCGACCAACCACCGCCATGCCTAAGTCCGTGCCTGTGCCTGCGCCCTTGCCTGCGCCTGTACCCGTGCATGTACCCGTGGCCGGGCATTGTGCCCATGGCCGAGCCGTGGCCGAGGGCTGTGCCCGTGGCCGAGCCCCGCTCCCGTCATGCCCTCGCCCGCGCCTAGTCAGCACTGTTTACTCGGGCCATTTTAGGCCCGAGCCGATTTTTACAGGGCCAAAACCTAGTAAGTGCCTCCCTAAGCCTAAACTAATACATTGGGTATTATTAGACTTGTCTAGGGGATAATTAGTACCGGTTTAGTGGCTAAATGTGGATTGTGGGCAATTTTCGTACGTGCATAATTGATAGATTAAATTGTGGGAATTGTGGGGCTTAATTAATTGACTAATTATGGTGGACTAATTGATAATATTGTCGTGGCGTGTGTGGGAGAAATTGACGTGTGATTGTGACCGGCTTGAATGTCGAAATTGTGAGCCCTGTGATTTGGAATTGGGATGGTTTTGGGTGCATATTACTGGCTAATGTAGATGGGTCAATAATTGGCTTGTTGTAGCATTCATGGGTGGGCTTGATGTTCGTATGTGGTCGGCGTGAATGACGGATTTGTGGGCAAGTGTGATGGGCTATGATGTGAATTGGATTTGTACGACTCGTTGATTGGTGAATTGTGACGTGGTGAACATGTCCTGGGTTTTGATTGGTACGACTTGTGAGATTGGCAAATTGTGCCGTGGTGCATGTGCATGTGAAAAAGCCCAGATCGATTGGAGGGCTGCCAACCTAAGGCGTGGTTACGCGGGTATGGCGAATAAGACAAGACTAGACCTGAGGCGTAGGTTACACGGGTCATTGGAAAGGAAAAATGTCTTGAGGCGTGGTTACGTGGGACCGAGCCCGGCTTGATCTGAGGGCTGAGCCTGAGGCGCAGAGGCGCGGGCTGTGAGATGGGTTTAAGGCGCAGTGGCGCAGGCCGTGTGAAAGGACCTGGGAGGTCGTGGAAAGTTGTTCGACCACGCATGCGACCTAAGTGTGATTGAATTGATTGATTGATTGGGTGATCGGACTGGTTGAATTGATCGAGTGCTATTGTAGTTGGAATGTGAATGATCATGATATGTTAGATTATTATTATTATTATAATGCTATGTGTGATTGACGTGCAGAGCCGGCATGCGTTTAATGGCGAGGTAAGCTTTTTGAGGTAAATTCATTAGAGCAAGAGTTAGATTGCATGTATTACTCATCTGGGTACGCATTGGCCTAGCTTGGGGTTTGTCTTTTTGTGATCGTTGTTTATATCTGCCCGGTATAGGAATTATAGTTATTGACTTGTACTATTGCTACCCCCTTCGTAATCATTAATTGTTTGGGTTGTTTCATTGTTTCTGCTTTTGTCTAATCTTTGATGTTTGGGTTGGGTCGGAGACGTGCCTAGGATGTTGCATTCAATGATCGACCATCGAGGGATGTCGCGAGCTCGGCGGGGTCCAGAGCGTGACAGTACAATTAATGTAAATATGCATAATTTCTATATGCCATGCAATTAAATGAAAAATCTTTATTTAGGGGTTAAAAAATTAATTCCTAAATTTCATACAAAGCCCTGCAGCACCATAAACTATCAATATCCCATAATTTCTCAACTCGACAATTCTTAGATCAATTACATCACAATTCAAATTTTACTTAAATCCAACTTTCAATCCTAATTCCGAAAATTACATCAATTACAAGGACAAATGGCGTGAATTCGTATCGGGTGCTGCGATATATAATTGATCCGACTTGATGAGGTCTTCTTTGCTTTTTTTTTCTTATTTCTCGCACATCTCGCTCTCTTGCCTTTTCCTTTTCTCTTTATAATCTGAACATCCACCTTTTGTCTTTTTCTGTTTTTTTGGGGCCCCACATGTTGAGCAAGTCAAAAAAGCAACTCTTACACTTCGTACCTGCACAAGGAGGATTGGTACTTAGGCGCTTACCTGCTTGGTATGCTATCTATTCAGTACGTCTAACGGTGGTGCTGCTTGGCTGTGATCAGGTTGATCAATTTGTTAGATCTCTTTTAGTGCCGCGAATTACCTTACAGAGTTAGCAAAAAGTCCTTTCTCGTTGGACTCGTGTCCGTCACGCATTTGACCGAATTGGGATCAGGGAGGGGCTTGAATAGAAAGTTAATGTAAGATCGAAAATTTGATTAGACAATTCAAAAGTCCGTGGACTCGATTGAAAGAAAGGTACAAGTTTAAGGATCGAAAGTGGACTTTTATCTAGCTTATAGCCTTATAATGACTAAACAGATAGACTACCTAGAAGATTTCAAGAACCAACGAAAGCCAAATGTAATATATCCATCAGAACATGAGCTCTTCCTTCACCATCTCCCTCTCCCTTCTCCTCTCCATCAATTTGTTCATCAGCAACTCCCACACGAGCAAGGCAGCACCTCTTTTAATCGACAATTATTGCCGCCAGGCCAAACCCTTCCTTCCTAATTCCACCTACGCAAAAAACCTCAACAAACTCCTCTCATCACTTTCCTCGGCCGCCAATTCCGCCAGCAGCATCATCAGCAGCAGTGGCGGGTTCGCCAATGCCACCGCTGGCAAATACCCAGACCAGGCCTACGGGATCTTCCTCTGCCGTGGCGACATCGATGCCCCGACATGCAGCAACTGTGTAGCCACCGCAGCTGACAATATTGGCCGGCGATGCCCCGGCAAAAGATCCTCCATCATCTGGTACGACATATGCATGCTGAGGTACTCGAATGAGCCCATTTACTCGGTCATGCAAAATGCCCCTGTGAAGATAAAGGCGAATGGCTGGAACGTCACAAACCACCGATCTCGGTTCATTCAACTCCTGGGAGAGGCCATGGACAATGTAGCGCAGAGGGCCCCGAGCAGCAGGTCGGGGAAGAAAGTGGCCGCCGCGGAGGCTGAGCTCACAGGCTCGCAACGGCTTTACACGCTCGCGGAGTGCACACCCGACTTGACGGCATCAGACTGCGGCACATGCCTCCGGTGGGCGATCGCACATCTCCCTCAGGGGGCGCGAGGAGGAAGGGTGTTGACTCCAAGCTGCAACGCGAGGTTTAAGGAGTACCCCTTTTACAACGCCGCCGCGTTGGGGACTGTGACGATGGTGGGGGCGCCACCTCCTGTCCAGCTTCCTTCTTCTCCTGCTCCAGCGACCGGACCTAAAGGTGCCTAGTATTGTTTTTTTTTAATATTTTTTATTTCCCTTTCCAGCAATGTTAGAAATTAAATTAGCTGTTTTTTGCTTGGGAATTATTCAAACTTTCTTATACAAGTGGTGTTTGATCATTGAAATGTGAACTGCAGCTAAGTTTCCACGCCAAAATTCATTACGACAGTCTTCAATTTAGTTTCGTTAAACGGGACAAAAAAAAAAGATAGATTAGATAGATTAATCTATCTAGGTCAATACAACCATAGTTATTGACTATGTAAATCATAGTATGATATCCACTCGTGATACATTTAATGGTTATGATGAGATTCACTGGTTATATATTAATATTTTTCTAAAAAATAAATGCGATCTTACAGTCAAGTCATGATCGATAAAAAAAAAAAAGTCAAGTCACGAACGAGCACTACAAAAAAACACGAAATTTGCGACGGAAATTTGCGATGAAATTTTTTCCGTCGCAAATTTGCGACGTATTAAATTTTCCGTCACAAAATTGCGACGAAAAAAATTTCATCGCAAATTTCCGACAAATAATAATACCGTCGCAAATTTTGCGACGGCAATGTCAGTCCGTCGCAAATTTGCGACGAAAACACCCGTCCGTCACAAATTCGTACTTTATTAACCCGTGACATTGTAATCACTATCTCTCTCGCTCTCTCTTGCTATCTCTCGCTCTCTCTCGGTCTCAGTGGCTTTTCTCCCTCTTTCATATATCCGAAATCAGCAAAATCCGCATATGCACGTATTAATCTCGGCGAAGCTTTTGTACCGGTAAGTGCAAAATTGCTAGCTTCATGACTATTCGTCGTTGCATTGTAATTTTTTTTAATATATGTTTATGTTTATTTTTTTTCCGTATCTACATCACCGGTGTAATAACCGGCGACCGGCGACACCTCGCCGGCCTTCGGATGTGCAGAATGGCCACGTCGTTTTGCGACGGAATCGTTTTTCCGTCGCAAATTTGCGACGGATACTAAAATCCGTTGTAAATTTGCGACGGAAACGCTCTCCGTCGCAAATTTGCGACAGATAGCGATTTTCGTCGCAAAATTTGCGATGGAACCGTATTTCCGTCGCAAAATTTGCGACAGAAACGGTTCTCCGTCGCAAAATTTGTGACGGAAATACGGTTCCGTCGCAAATTTTGCGACGGAGAACCGTTTCCATCGCAAATTTTGCAACGGACAGCCTTTTCCGTCGCCAATTTGCGACGGATTCTAGTATCCGTTGCAAATTTACGATGGAATTTTCATTTATTCGTGACAAATTTGCGAGGGATGAATTCCGTTTCCATCGTATATTAAAAATTATTAAAAAATATTGATTCTTATGTGATTAATCTTTTTTGGGTTTGTGCCTAATTGAAGGTCTCGCAATCCAAGTGGACTTTGCAATTCTCATCAAATTCATCATTTTGTCCTACTAATATTTCAGTCAAATATTTAGGTAAGTCTTCTTTACATTGTAATTTTTTCAATTTTTGCAATTTCATATTAATTGTTGCATGAATAACAAAATTATAATTTCCAAAATTTTGATAGTTTTAATTAAGAACAATAGATATGATATTTTGAATATTTTACCAGAATTTTATATTTTAATACAGACACAATGCAAAGAGAAAGGGCTTGGATGTATAATAAGAACTTACCTAGACATCAAGGATTGATAGATGAGTTTCGTACTGGGTTGGAACTATTTTTAGAATTTGCTAGTAGTAAATATGAGTTTATGAATGGAAATAAATTAAGGTGTCCGTGTAAAAAGTGCAGTAATGGTAAATTTCTTGTGTGTGATCAAGTTAGAGAACACCTTACTAGATTTGGGTTTACTCCGAACTATTATAATTGGACTTCCCATGGTAAACCATTTATATCTTGACGAAGGATATGGAATAAGTGATCAATTTTCAGTTAAGGAAGAATGTGGCTATTATGAGCAATTGAACCCATACGAGAGGATGGTGATTGATACAGCTAGTTATAATTTTGTCCCAGAATCAAATCATGCAAGTACTAGTTTTACTCCTACACGTGAACAAGTGGGTACTAGTCATGCTTCACAATTGGAAGATATAGGAATAACGGGTTTTAAGGAGAATGTGTATAATGAAACTTTTCAATCTAATCTGTTCTGGAATGTGTTGAAAGCAGCAGATAAACCTCTATGGGCAGGTTGTGAGGACCACACTAAGTTATCGGTGACAGCCCGACTATTAAATATCAAGGCAGAGCACAATGTGTCTGCAAATTGCTTCAACTCTTTTGTTGAAGTAATGCGTGAATCATTGCCTCGTGATAACAACATGCCAAGTGATTTTTATGATATGAAAAAACTGGTGGATAACTTAGGTCTTCCGGTTGTAAGAATTGATGTATGTAGTAGGGGTTGTATGATATATTGGAGAGATGATGTAAATGCAGAATCTTGCAAATTTTGTAGCCAACCTAGGTACAAGATTAACAGGAGGTCGGGTCGTAATCAGAAGCGTAGACCATGCAAGCAAATGTTTTATCTGCCATTAATCCCCAGATTGCAAAGGCTTTATGCGTCTAAAGCCACTGCTGAACACATGACTTGGCATGCAAATCATGAAACAGAAGAGGGTCTAATGTGTCATCCTTCAGATGCGGAGGCATGGCAACATTTTGATAGGACATACCCTGAGTTTGCAATGGAGCCTCGGAACATCAGGTTAGGTCTATGTGCTGATGGATTTGCTCCATTTGGGAAAACAGGAAAAAGTTATTCATGCTGGCCAGTTATTTTAACGCCGTACAATCTTTCACCTGGTATGTGCATGAAGACACCTTATATGTTTTTGACATTGATCGTGACAGGGCCGCAAAATTCGAAAAAGTTGATAGATATTTATATGCAACCATTGATTGAGGAGTTACAACGGCTATGAGTTGAAGGTGTCCCGACGTATGACGTTTCTACCGATCAAACATTTGTAATGAAGGCTGCCCTTCTTTGGACAATAAATGACTTTCTAGCTTACGGAATGTTATCTAGATGGAGTACAGCTGGGATCTTAGGATGTCCGATATGTTTGGAGAGGTCAAAGTCATTTAGATTAAAATATGGAAAGAAGCCTTGCTATTTTGACTCTTACAGACAATTTTTGTCGACAAGTCATCCTTTCATAAGGAATAAGAAAGAGTTCATCAAGAATAGAACTGAAAGAACGCGTCCACCATTGAGGTTGACCGGCGATCAAATTTGGGAGCGTGTGCAGGACTTTGCAATCGTTGTTGAGAACCCGCACGGCACGACTTTTACGTACGGAAGTTCGCATAAGTGGACAAAACGCAGTATATTTTGGGATCTACCATATTGGAAGGCGCATCTTATTCATCATAATCTTGACGTCATGCACGTAGAAAAGAATGTTTTCGACAATGTCATAAATACTGTGATGGATGTCGCCGGAAAAACAAAAGACAACTTAAACGCAAGAAAAGATATGAGAGATATTTGCGATCGGCCAATACTAGCTATGGATGCAAGCAGCAATGGACCAAAACAGAAAGCAGTTTATACATTGGATAAGGAGCAGAGGCGAGTTGTTTGTCAATAATTGAAATCTATGCGGTTTCCTGATGGATATGCTTCGAACCTCGGGAGATGTGTTGATTTGAATGAATGCAAGTTGACAGGTTTGAAGAGTCATGATTGTCACATTCTGATGGAAAGACTAATTCCAATAGCTTTGAAGGAAGTTCTACCGAACTTTGTATGGGGCGCTATTACAGAATTAAGCAATTTCCTCCATGATATTTGCTCAACAGTGTTAAAAGCATCGCACATGGAACAACTAGAGAGAGATATTCCAATTATTCTTTGCAACTTAGAAAGGATATTTCCTCCAACGTTTTTTGATTCGATAGAGCATCTGTTAGTTCACTTGCCTTATGAGGCCAAAGTTGCAGGTCCCGTCCAATTTTGATAGATGTATCCATTTGAGAGGTAATGTTTTTTTTTTAAATACAGTTCAAATTAGTTTATCATATAATATGTTCCGATAAGCTTCTTTCTATTTCAACTAGATCCTTATATCATTTGAAGAAAAAAGTAAAGAATAAGGCACGTGTTGAAGCTTCAATTTGTAATGCATATATTGTTGAAGAAGTGACAACATTTGCATCATACTATTTTGAGCCGCACGTTCAGTGCAAGAATCGGAGAGCAGGCAGAAATGATGAGGGCCCCATTGATCCTAATTGCACGGCATTCTCTATTTTCAATTATTTGGGTCGACCAAGCGGCGCATGTCGGTTTCGTTACTTATCAAGCGAAGAATTTCATGTAGCCCATACTTATATTTTACTGAACTGCCCAGAAGTCGAGCCATACTTCAAGTAAGTGTAAATTTGCAAATATATGTTTTGCGTGTCAAATATTTGCTAATAATGATATGGTTTTTAATATTAGGATTTTCCAAACTTCAATGTCTGGACTACAACCAAATGAGTTTGACCATTTGTGCGATGAACAATTTGCAGCATGGTTCAAGACATATGTAAGTTGCCTATGGATCAAAAGCAAGTTATTAAAATTATATACATCATTTAGTAAAATATATATTATTGACTTTGCATGTGTAACTTTAGGTTCAAAGTAATTATGATGAATTTGGAGGGCAAGGATTGTTATATTATCTGTCATGGGGTCCACAGTTAAAAGTTCGAAATTGGCCAGCATATTTCATAAATGGATATAATTTTCATACTCAAGAATACGGAATGAGAAAATCCACAATGAATAGTGGTGTGTCTGTTCGGTCATCCAATGGTGACAGTTGGAAAGATGATTTTTATGGCTTGTTGGATGAAATCATAGAGATAGAGTATCCTGGACCATTAATGATGCGTGTTGTGTTATTTAAGTACACGTGGTTTGACCCTGTCAAAGGAATGAAGGTGCATACGAAATTTAATTTGATTGAAATAAATCACAAGAAAAGGTATATGAAGTATAAACCATTTGTGTTAGCACAACAAGCAATTCAAGTATGTTATGCATCATATCCTAGTTTGAAATGTGACAAAGCTGATTGGTGGGCTGTATGTAAAATCAAAGCACGGAGGAAAATCGAGGAACACTGGAAGGATAGAGCCTACCAACAAGAGGAAGTGTGTAACACGGTTGAAATTGAGGAATATAACATACCAACTTTACGAGATCCGTGTGGAGCAATGATAGATGTGGATCCAACTGAAATTTGCGAATTAAATGTACAAGAATGTTATGAATCTGATTTTCAGACAGATGACGAAGACGAGGACGAAGACGAGGACGAGGACGAAGACGAAGACGAAGATGAAGATGAAGACGATAATGAAGATTAAAATTTTTGTCACAAAACACTACATATGTGTAATTATTAATGCTACAAGTGCTATTTTGATTGTTATCATTATTGTTCTTGTTATTATTGTTATTGTGCTTTTTTTATTATTGTTATTGTCTATTATTCTTGCTATTTTAATTTATCGTCCGAAATTTTGTCCCTAAATGCCGATAAGTCAAATATTATTAACGTGCCGTAACATTTCCAATATTCTAATTTCCATTGCAAAATTTGAGATGCCAAAATTTTGGACTGAAAAAAAGACGTAGCAAATTTAGGACTCTAATCAATGAGACGCTAAATTTTTGACAGAAAAAAGACGTCACAAATTTACAATGATTATTTAGTATGTGCAAAATTGCAACGGACTCAAAACTTGTCTATCGCAAATTTTCAATGGAATATACTGGTTCATCGCAAATTTTGCTATGGATTTTCTACCGTTTGAAATTTGCGACGGACTCCGATCTATCTATTGCAAATTTTGCTAGGGAATATTTCTTGGTAGAAATTTGCGACGGACTCGAACCGTCCGTGGCAAATTTTGCAAATTTTTATCCATCGCCAAAACCCTAAACCTGACCGTCGCAAATTTGCGACGGATAAACCGATTATCAAATTTGCGACGGATAATCCGTCGCAAAATTTGCGACGGGACGCCAAAATTTGCGACGGACAGTAAGTCCGTCGCAAAATTTTGACGGATACTGATTCTGTCCGTCGCAAATTTGAGAGTGAATTTCAAGTTCCGTCGCCAAAATTTGCGGACGACGGATCGCAAATTTGCGACGGACAAGTCCGTCGCAAAATTTGTGACGGATACGCGAAACGACGGACAATCTAGTCCCGCAAATTTCGCAAATTTTTTGAAGAGTGAATTTCAAACCGAATGTCCGCGAAATTTTTATCGGTGAAATATTTGCGACGGAAGTACTAGGTCCGTCGCAAATTTGCGGACATTGAGTAGTCGTAAATTTGCGGCGGAAATCTTCGCAAAAAAATTTAAAACGGACACACCCTTCCGTCGCAAATTTGAGAGTGAATTTCAAACCGTCGCGAAATTTTGCGGCGGACAAATTTAGTCCATCGCCAAATTTGACGAGGGAATTTTTCACGCTCGAACTGCGGCGGATTTTTAATTTCTGTCGCAATTTTTCTATCGAAAATGCGACAACAAATATGAAATTTGACTGTAAAAGTTTTTTAAAATTTTTAACAAACTTAAATTTCATAATGTCACAAAATTGCAGAAATTAATAGTGCCCACCCATTTTCAGTGAAATTGAGATTTTTTAACATTCCGGGGAAAAAATTATTAAAAAATTTAAAATTTCCATAATCTGATAAAATGGCTTAACATAAATGTGGTCACCCATTGCGAGGGAAATTTTTTTTTTGTGAAGAAAAATTACAAAAATTTAAAATTTAAAAAATGCACAGAATTGCCTAGAAAACATGTGGCCATCAACTTGCAGTTTTGTGAATATATCAGCTAATTGATTCTTAGAATCAACAAATTGAATATTCACATCACCATTTTGAACATGATCTTTAATAAAATGATGTTTGATCTCAATATGCTTAGCTCGAGAATGAAGAATGGGATTCTTAGTGAGATTAATGGCTTTGGTATTGTCACATTTGATTGCAACACTTGAGTCTTCTTCAACAGCAAAATCTATCAACCGTAGCTTCATCTACGAATCTGGCCGCGAGAACTTCCCAAGGCTCGTGATTTCGCCTCGCTGTTGAAAGTGCAATCAGATACGCTTCTTTGAATACCAGGATACTAACATATTTCCAAGCATTTGGCATGTACCGTAGTACTTTTCTGTCCACTTTACATCCAGCTAAGTCAAGATCCGAATAACCAAGAAGAGTAAAATCTAAAGCTTTGGAATACCAAAGACCGAGCATTGGATAAGTTCCAATGTATTTGATTATCCTTTTATCTGCTATAGAAAGATGCGATTCCTTTGGAATCGATTGAAATCTACGCACACACATCTGACGCTAAAAAGTATGTCGGGGTCTAGATGCGATGAAGATATAATAGAGAACCTATCATGCTTCTATATACCTTCCGATCAACCTTTTTACCATTTACATCTTTGTCTAGCTTGGATGATTGAGACATTGGAGTTTCTGTCTTCTTGCAGTTTTGCAGACCAAACTTCTTGACTATCTCCTTGGCATACTTTTCCTAGCAGATGAAGGTGCCATCTTTCATTTGTTTCACTTGTAAGCCAAGAAAGAATGTTAGTTCTCCCATCATGTTGCAAAGCAGTTCGTTAGAAGATCCAAAGATTATATTATCAATATAAATTTGGACAAGCAGAAAATCCTTACCCTTTCTCTTAACAAAAAGAGTTGTATCTACTTTACCTTTTGAGAAACCATTTTGTAGAAGGAAATTACTTAACCTTTCGTACCAAGCTCTGGGTGCCTGTTTCAGACCGTAAAGGGCCTTTTTGAGTCTGTAAACATAATCAGCCTTTCTTGGTTTTTCAAAGCCAGGTGGTTGTTCCACATATACTTCTTCTTTGATATATCCATTTAGGAAGGCACTTTTTACGTCCATCTTGCAACTGGTGCATATGTTTCATCATAATCGATGCCTTCTTCTTGAGAATAACCTTTTGCAACCAGTCTTGCCTTGTTTCTTGTAACTTTCCCTTTGTCATCCGGTTTGTTTCTGAACACCCATTTTGTTCCAATTACTGGATGGTTTTTAAGTCTTGGCACAATCTCCCATACTTCATTGATTCTGAATTGCTGAAGTTCCTCTTGCATAGCTTCAATCCAGCTTTCATCTGATAAAGCTTCTTCAACATCTTTTGGTTCTATTTCAGATATTAATGCCAAGTTGCTGATGTTCTCCTTTTGTTTGGATCTGGTCTTTATACCATCTTCTATTTCTCCAATGATGAGGTTTTTCGGATGACTGGACTTATATTTCCAGTTCTTGTCATACCTTTCCTTCTAAATATTTGCAGACTCTAAATTTTCTGGTTGAATCTGTATATTGTCTTCTTTTCCTTCTTCCACAGATTCTTTGATCTTTTGAGATTCTAGATGACCTTCTGAAGACACTTGAATGTGTGGAGGTGATTCAGATTCATCTTTGTGAGTCTGAATGTTTTCTTCAAACCTTACATTCATTGTTTCTTCCACAGTCTGAGATCTTTTGTTGAATACTTTATATGCTTTGCTTGTAGTAGAATATCCGAGTAAGAATCCTTCATCTGCTCTATCATCAAACTTCCCAGGGCGATCATTTGAGTTTTTGAGAATAAAACATTTACATCCAAATACTCGAAAATATGAAATACTGGGCTTTCTACCTTTGTAAAGCTCATAGGGGTTTTCTCAAGAATGGGTCTGAGAAAAACTCTGTTAATAATATAACATGCTGTAAAAACTACATCTACCCAAAAATGAAAAGGAATCCTGCTTTCAATCAACAAAGTTCTTGCCATTTCTTGCAAGAAACGATTTTTCCTTTCCACAACACCATTTTGTTTTGGTGTGTATGGAGTAGAAAAATTATGTTGAAAGCCATTTTCCTCACAAAAGTCTGAAAAACTTTGATTTTCAAATTCTCCCCCATGATCAGTTTTAATGCAGGAAATGGTATAGCCCTTTTCATTTTGAACTCTTTTTGCAAATTTTGTAAAATATGAAAATGCTTCATTTTTATGAGCAAGAAAGAACACCCATGTAAATCTTGTGAAATCATTAACAATAACTAAACAATATTTCTTATCACCAATGCTTTGTGTTCTGGTTGGTCCAAACAGGTCCATATGAAGAAGCTGCAAGGCACGATCAGTAGAAACATGATGTATAGATTTGAAAGAACTTCTTACTTGTTTTCCTAGTATGCAGGCATTGCATAAGTCTGTCTTTTTGTATTTCAAATCTGGCAAACCTCGAACTAGCTTCTTGTTTGAGATTTTTGAGATTTGTTTCATACTGATATGTCCCAACCTTCTGTGCCAAAGTTCTTCATCCTCTTTGATTGAGATTAGGCAATGATTAGAATTTGGATTAACATCCAGAAGATAAATATTGCCATGTCTTCTTCTGTGAATGTTTGAGAAGAGTCTTTGCTTGTCCCTGAGCATGTGTCTTCTTGAAAGTTGATTCTGAAATCAATATCACAGAGTTGGCTTATGCTAATTAGATTGTAGTTGAGCCCTTTTGCCAATGAAACATCATTGATTCTGAGTCCTCCTATATCAACTGTTCCTTTGCCAATGATTTGTCCTTTGGTATTTCCTCCAAAGGAAACTTTTCCTCCCTTCAGACTTTAAAGATCAGCGAATATGCTTGGATCTCCTGTCATATGTCTGGAGCATCCACTGTCTAGATACCACTTTCTTTTTCTCTTTGTGGTAATCTGCAAAAATCACAACATCTCAAGTTTTCTTTGGTACCTAAATTTGCTTGGGTCCTTGAGTATTAGTATAGGTTGTCTTAACAAAATCTCTTCGAACAGGTCTCCAGACCTTAGGACATTCATTCTCAAAATATTGTGGATCTCCACATTTTGAACACCTGAGTGCACTCCGACCAACAGGTTTTATGAAATTCCTTTTGAAATGGTTTTTTATAAGCTTGTCGAGGAGGTCTTTGTCTTAATCTCTCCTTGACTTTTGGAAAATCAATTAAGCTATCACTTTCCTTTACAAATCCAAGACCAGATTTGTTATAGTAACGAATTTGAATGGAAAGGATATGCTTCAAGGTTTCTGAACTTTTTGAAAAATTGGAAGTAATTTTTGAAATTTCCCTATTAAAAACATCATTTTCTTTGGAAAGAAAATTTCGACTTTCCTTGATTTGATGAAACTCTTTTTGAAGAAAATCGATCCTTTCTTTTTGAGAAACATCCTGTTGCCGTAGTGAAGAATTTTTCTTTTTCAAAGAAGAGATTCTTTTAAGAGCAGTCTTAAATTCAAAGCACAATTCATCAATATAATTTGACACTTCAATAGACATTTCAGAAGGTTTTACCTCGATTTCCACTCTAGGATCAGAATCAGAATCTGAGTCTGAATCTGATTTTGCCATCAGACAGACATCTTCATCACTGTCTTCACATTCTATGTCACTCCAGGTTTCTACCTTTAAGGCCTTCTTTGCTTTCTCAAATTTTGTCTTCTTTTTCAAAAGTGGACAGTTTGGCTTGATGTGTCCATGTTTCCTTCAGTGAAAGCATATTATATCCTTTGATTTCTCTGTCTCATCGATAGACCTCTTGTTCTCAAAAGGCTTCTTCCCTTTGAGATTTCTCCCTCTGATTTTCATTTTCTTGTACTTCTTTATGAAGAGAGCTAGTTCTTCATCATCAACATCTACATCTTCAGTGGTCTGCATCAGAATCATCGTTAGTTTTCAAAGCAATTGACTTATTACCTTTGGATTCGTTTTGCTCATTCCGTTTCTCAGTTTCATATGATTGGAGAGTTCCAATCAACTCATTCACTGATAGAGGCTTGATCCTTTGTGTCTCTCGAAGAGATGTTTTGATGTTATCCCACTGATCTGTCAGTTCCTTCGGGGAAGTTTGTTGACTTTCAATGCATCTCGAACTGGTTGTTCTTGATAAGCAAGACCGTTTACTATATCAGTAAACCTGTCATAAAAATCAGCAATTAGTTCTCCAGGCTTCATTTTGAAAGATTCATATTGGCCAAGCAAAATATTGATTTGAGTTTCCTTGGCTCGATCTGTTCCTTCATACGTAACATAAAGAGTATCCCAGATTTCTTTTGCAGATTCACAAGCAGCAATTTTCTTATACTCAACAGGAGATAATCCACAATAGAGAGAATAAATTGCTTTTGAATCTAAAGTCTCTCTTTTAGCTATCTCAGCTTGAGATAGAGGAGGATCTGCTGGTTTGCTTGCATCTGCCTTTTCTTTTGAGTCTGAAGACTTTGGGTTGACTCCTCTGATAACAACATCCCATTGCATGTGATCGATTGATTTGATGAATGCCTTCATCTTGTTTTTCCAGATGCTGTATTCTTTGCCATCGAAAAATGGTGGTCTGTTGTTGCTCTGTCCTTCAATGAGCCTTGGAGCACCATAGCTAGCCATATAGATCGTTAGCTCAGAAGTAAAACACTTCAATAAATGAGTAAACTGCTCTGATACCAATTTGAAATAGCTAGCACGGATCACCTAGAGGGGGGTGAATAGGTGATCCTAAACAAAACTTATAAATTTGCGCGGAAATAAGATTTAGTATGAAGAGTCTGAATAAAATTCAGATTCAAGTTAGAAGTGCAGAATATAAAGTGAGGGATAAGGATAAGAGCTTCTGTAAAATCTATGCCGGATCACTAGCTGTTATTCTTCGTTAAGTTTTGCTTGAAAATTACGTCTTAAATCTAACTTCTGAAAATTTCGATTTTCTGCGAAAATTTAGAAAAATTTCAACACGAATCGCCGAAATTGCGTTTGTTTACGAATTTTTACGAATCTCGAACTTTAGCTTTGTGGGTCTTCAAAATTTGTAAGTCGAATTATTTAACGTCTGAAAATATCTCGAACAAATAATTCTTCTTAATTTACGAAAAACTTCATTCTTAGTTTCCAGAACATATATTCTGAAATAAGAAGGTTGAGTAAATGTCAGTTACAAACATTGTGAGGTTTTTGTCAACTTCAAAATGGGTAGGAGTTTTCCTCATAATCTCCCTTTTTGATGGTGATAAAACTTTCTATACCAGATGAATCATTTTAAAATAAATTGAAATAAGGAAAACATATTCTCATGACAAATTCATTGCCGCATTGAAAGATCAAACCTGTTGAAACTGCGGCTCTTCTTCCTTTGTTCATAGCTCATATTAGATCAACAGACATAAATCTCCCTTTTG
>JAMXDD010000001.1:1908577-1924633 GCA_024733475.1 Syzygium grande
TTGAAATGTAAATATATTCTAAAATTTTGACAAAGTGTGAAATTATGTAAACTTGTAAACAGTACCGAATAACTGATTAACAGGTTGAGAGAATAGATTGAAGAAATTGAAAGTTCATGAATTGGATTGAACATTTAGGAATAGTTCAAGGACCATATTGAATGTATTAAAAGTCTAAATATGATATTGCGCATAAAGTGAAAGTTTATGGATTATTAGTGTCATTTTTTTTTCTTGTTAAAGTTTTCCATGCATGAAGTTGACACATGGCAAATTAAAAGTTCACGAATGATTGGCATGTGGCTAGGCACCAACTTTAACCGTAGTGCAGCTATACCTTTCCCTCAGTGGAGTAGCCCAAAGTGAGAGAGAGAGAGAGATTAACACATCAAATTGTTATGTAGCGTGGAGCTCATTAACATAAAAAAATGTCTTTAGGACATTACATTGGATCGTGTATACAAGTTTAGAGGAGAGCAGCGAATAAAATAAATTACTTGAACAGCTTGATTCATATAATCATGTTAGATGATTGAATAATATGAGTAAACCTATAATAACTTCTTCAACAAATTGACTTTACAGAGTAACCCGTAAAAATAAAAGCTTGAGTCTAACCGGTTCGTGTGACACGTAAAGTGTTTCATGTTCTCTAAATAGCCAGGCCTATGCTCTGTACCCTAGATTATGAAGAAAAGATAAAAAGAGTTTTCATTCTCTCTTCCACCTTTCCACCGCATTTTCCCCAATTAGATTTCTAATGAGCTTACCTAGAATGTTGACCTTTCAAAAGCATAAACTTATCTGAACAGCAGCCCGCATGTCTAGCTTCCAAATTCAGCTTCGATCCTTGGGTAATAATCTCATCTAGGGTGTGGATCAGTCGTGGAAGCTTCGTTTATTGATGTCAGTGCTGAGCCATTTATGAATGAAGCCGACATTCCTCTACCGCTGGCATCTGTCAAAATATGCAGGCCGTGTTGGCGTTGGGAGGGTCGTGCTCCGGCTCTCGAGCATTAAGACCACCGAAGCCATGGTAGGCCGTCTCTCTACGTTCTCTTGAACACATTACAATGCAATGTGGATGCATCTAAACATTTCACTTCTCAAACTGCCATTTAACATCTTATCTATAAAGCGAAAAGGTGTTCCCTTTCTCCAATTTTTCCATGCCTGCAGTGCAGAGTCATAAAAGCAAGCATACAGGTTTTGTTATTTCACATGCGCATGGGGAATTATAAATTTTCACTAACTAATTTGTTGAATGAACTCCGCAATTTCATACTCACGTAGCTCAGTAGGTGCTCCAAATTCCCTGAACTGCTATAGTATGAATTCTTCTTGCCACTGATAATCTCTAATACCACTATACCGAAACTATACACATCGGTCTTCACAGAGTTCTCTCTGTGCTTTACACCACTGCAACAAATAAAATGTATAAATCCAAGAATCATCAATTGGGAAACTTAAATTGGTGTATGTTTTCATTGTGTACTTTCCTAGACAGGTTCAAACAGACGACAACGAAGCTTTAGAAAAGTTTGAAACTTACAAATTTCCTGTGATTCGTGCAGTATTGTCTCTTCTTTGGTCCAAAACAAATAGCCTGGCCGTGCCAAAATCGGATATCTTAGGATTCATATTTAGAACATTGCCAGGCTTCACATCACGGTGTATGATCCTAAGGTGTGAATCCTCGTGCAGATAAAGAAGTCCTCGAGCTATTCCTCTTATTATACTCAAACGCCTCTCCCAACTTAACAGTGTACGTTTAACTGAATCTGCAAAATAGAGATCATATAGGTTCTAAATTGTTCTGCGTGTAATGCAAAGTGCTGCCAGATAGTTTGATGGAAAAATCTGTGCAACCAATACATTTATGCCTATCAGTGAAATAGAAGTGACAAATTTGAACATCCAAGTTCGTACAAGAAATGTATCCTTCAAGGCTTGCATTGGGTGCCGACTCCAGTATAAGAAGCCTTTCCCCTTCTTCCAAGCAATACCCATGGAGCTTAATCGGATTTTTGTGCTGAAGCCTGGCCATTAGAGTGACCTCATTCTTGAAATGTTGCTGACCTTGATTAGAACACCCCTCAAGCCTCTTCACAGCAATGTATTGTCCATTTTCAAGCTTTCCCTACAGTAAAATTTTCATTAACAAACAATGTCTATCTCCATGGAATTATGTAATTCCCATATAAACATTGAATAAACTACCCGATACACTTTTCCGAATCCCCCTTCTCCAAGCTTATTGGCTTCTGAAAAGAAATCTGCAGTTAATGTTGCTTATTTTGAATTGTAAGCTTTCAGTGGTTTCGACCTTGTCTTTTACTGAAGACAATGCAGAGCAATCAACATGAGATCTCCGGAGTTGGAGCCGAAAAAAAGTCAAATTTATCTTGATGTTAGCATGCCATTTGGTCTCTCAGAAACGGAATAGAAACCAAAATTGTGGCATTGTCCCTCCCACACTATTCAATCCTTATGCTAAGCTTGATAAGAAGTCACTCAATATCTACTCAAATGCAGAACACGAACAACTGATAAATCCACTAACCAGTTGAGACCTTCCATGGATCACTTGTTCTCCATCTAATAAAGCAACAGACAGAGAGAATAACCATCACGAAGAGAACTGTTGAACCTACCACACCAATGACAATGCGTAATGAGTTCGACATATTACCTACCCATATCAAGCAATGCACTTAATCCAATTTGAAATTGAAACTCATTATTGATAACATTTTAGAATCAAATGATTCTTTTTATAGCATTGACATCCGAAAATTTGGCCCAATTAATCCCCATAGATACATGCAAACTGACAATTTCACGTATAACGTATGAGGCTTTATCCCACGTAGCAGGCATGGACTCTGTAGTATAATTGTAATTCATGAATGTTAAATCGCCAGTGATTGTAAAATTGAACTAACCACTGGTGACTTGGGCATTTGAAGGTGGACGAGAAGGAGGGTTGGCCTTGGCAGTTCCAGTCAGCAGCTGCGGAGTTGGTGGTGGATTGCCGGGATTGGACTCGAGAAATGGGTACAATTCCCATCGGAAAATGCAACTTGGCTTGTAGACAACCCCACCTTGTCTTCCGTGGCAACATCCCTGATAATCGTTAATGCATTCCCCAAGCAACTATCACAATTGACCCGAGACAAATCAGGGCAGCACTGCAACAGTGCAAACACGGTCTGCAGGTTTGGCAACATAGTGCTCCCTGCTGCAAAATTGAGCTCCGATGTCCCCATTGAAGCCCTTGCTGCCAGCACCTGTGTCAAGTTGCTCCATATCTGATCGAACTGATTCTGAACCATCGGGATGTCGCCAGCGCAATAAACCAGAATTGTTGGAAATGTCTGCTTCACTCCATACATCGGAACATCGGAGTAACGGATGAAGCATGGAGGAACTCCTGTCCCCCATGAGAACGCAGCTTTCTGGTTCGGACACTTGACCTTTAATTCTTCAGCAGCAGAGCTTATGCACTTGAAGCAAGTGTCGTTTGAAGAGTCGCCTCTGCAGAAACTGAGCACGTAAACAATATTTGAGCCTGTACCTACGTTCCTGGAGTAGAACCTGCTGTTCGAAGCCATGTTGCTAGGCAGAGAAGAGAGGACGAGATTACGGTTCTTGGCATAGTCGCTGGCTGCCGTGAAGTTGCCCATCTCGTAGCAGTAAGAAGCTTCGGAGAGGTTGAACGTTAGGATGTGAAGACAGAAAAGGGCAGAAGGAAGACGACGAAGAAGTGGAGGGACAGAAGGAGGCTGTGCAGACTTGGTGGTGGCAGAATGCTTCAGCTTAATTGTTGAAGATGAGAAGTATGAGTCGTCCTCTGTGACTGTGATAGAAGTGCATTATCGAGGTCATGGTTGATCGGACCGCGTGGTAACATTACAACTAAAGAGTCAAAGCTACGATAAATCACACAGATACAGTGGAATTACATATTTTCAGAATATCTCTCTCTCTATATAACTTTTTAAGTGGGAAAAAAAATAATTATTTCGATGAGGGTTGATGCATTGAATGTATTCAATGTACAAAAGTCAGTATTCTAATATATATTAGATTAGATAAGTGCATCTACATTATTTTTTTGTCAATGAGTATAGAGAACCTTCTAACTTGTCAACTAACAACGATTAGAAAGCATTTTTAGAGATTTTATCCTTACCCTTTTCTCTATAGTTTTTCCACCTTCCTTTGATAATCGTCATTAGGTTGAAAAACTCGTGTTTGAACGAATCAAAGTGGAGTTCCAGAAGCGAAGTATGGACTTTGGTTAACATCAACAATTAATATTAACATCAAATCATTTGTGTTGGGCTTATACTATCCCGACCCCTTAAAAAAATTTACTATAAACTTAATCCTTCACGATAAGCAGTCCCCAAAGTTGCCTAAGACCAGACCTGAGCAAGTCCTTAAAAGGCTCTATCTTGGTCCTTGTTCAGACCATGACACCATTGGGATGTAAAATTTTCAAAGGGTGTTCCCTCTCCCTGAAAAAAATAAAGATACAAAAGAACTTGGGAATGCGATGCATGCATGTACTGACACATTAAAATAAAGAACATATTCATGGAGCCTGCCCCATAGGATGGGGATAGGCCTCGGAGGGCCTCATAGAAATGAAAGCTCCCTTCCTTTAGTGAGGTTACCTTTTAACCAAATACCAAAGATCCAAGAGAAGCTTTTGATAGGTACATAAATTATTGAAATTGTTGATCTTGACTTTCTGTGGTAACACGTTTATCCAGGCCACTATGATTCCGTATTTACTTTAAACGATTGTTGTCACGACCCGAATCCATGATCTATCACACGACATCCCTTATCAGTCGAATTATGTGACATCCCAGGAATATCGCCGACCTCAAATAACCGTCAGAGATTTACAATCACAGTGGATACTACAATTAATCCTGGACAATATAAAACTGGGGAAACATTCAGGAAGAATATACACATGTCCGATTTGATTATCATACTTTTAAAATATTCACAACTTACAACCGCCAAAACATACGATCGTCGCATACACTTGCACACCAAATTACAAACCATTGATACACCACAAGATCGATGACCTGGCATTCTAAACCCAAAAATGGTACTTTCCAAAAGCTTACTATTTTGAACCCCTAATACTAGGCCCTACGCCCTTTGCTAGGCATCCACTCTAAGTCTGACTCATCATCATCTAAATCTGAACCTCCCTAGCCTATTTGCTCCTCCGAAGACTCAAGTTCCACCTCAATCTCAATTGGGTGATTGATGTCACCCGACTCAGCTGGAACTTCGTTCTGATTCTCCTTAGCTAGAAAATCAAAGAAGTTGAACTCAGGCACGAAATTGGGATCCATGTACTCTTCATACGGGAGTATATATTCTGAGTCTCCTACAGGCTCTTCTGACTCTTCCGACTCGTCAGGCATGTCCACGGGTTCCATTTCGGGCTCCACTTCCTCTAGTTCTTCCTCGGGGATTGGTTCTAAATCTATATCCATCGGTTTAGCCTCAGCTTGCGATGCTTCGGGCTCGGGTTCATGTTAAGCCTCCGAAGATCCTTGTGTTGCGGGTGCTGGGTTTAGACCATATTGAGCTAGACTAATTTTTGTGCTGGTCAACTCTTCGTCTATAGGGGGTATGGCCGATGGGTCTCGGTCTCCAACCAAGTCAAACGAGACATCAAACCCCTAACGGGCCTGAACTCATCTCCGGCTGCATCTCGGAAATACTAAGCAATATACTTTTGTTCTTCCCATAGAGGTAAACCTACATCTATAAATACAGTCGTGGTATGCCTAATTTAGGTCATTCCATCATCCATAGGGAATTCTGCTACGTCATACTCGGTGTGCACTGGTACCCTAAAACGTTCTGGCGGTGGTGGAGGATTCATAGATCCGATCGTGGTTCTTAAAATGTTGGTTGAAAAAATCATGAGACTACATCTCAGTAAGTACACTCCTAAACCCCACCTAGGTTATCACGTACTTCCAGACAACTACACAAACACAATTCACACATAGATGCCGAATCGTCACATAGCAGGCACATCAATTAGTTTACCTGGGCTTATCCTGCTTGCATCCTGCAAGTTAGTCGCAATCACATTTAATGTAATCACATGCATGATTAATTCTCATTCTCGCGCATTTCTGTTTACCATATCACATTCCTCTCCGTGCCACTCGACAGTGACCCGCGTTACAGTACATGCCTCAGGCCATGTTTCTTGCCCGCATAAACGTACACACCTCAGGCTCAACATCTACCACCTACTGTGCAACCCGCGTAGAAGTACACGCCCCAAGCTGGCAGTCTTCCAGTAATACTGGGCATCGTCCCGCGTTAAAGTACATGCCTCAGGACGGCACAATTTCCACGATCTCACATACCGTGCCACGCATTATTTCTCGTTCTTTCACACGTGCAACAATCACTTGCCACTTAACTGTTCAATCACACGTGACCCGTGCATGCAACAATTATACACAAACCATGCTCACTCAGCAGTCGACACGGTCCAATTTTAATAATAAAAATAATCTGGCCCAAGCGTGCACCCAATAGACATAATTAAATCAATCAATTGCACAATCACACATTTAATTCCACCACCACAACCTAATTATATTTCAAACGCACGTAAAACACAGAAATCGTTATTTTTCTCTAACCAAATGACCTCAAATCGATTCAGGTCCTTCACGAGACTTTCTCGCCATTAATTCTTAGTTCTAAAATTCCAACTTGTGTCCCGATTGGCCCATCACAGCCCCATGGACAGTAGTCCACAGCCCACTGTTGTCCTCAAATTTCCAATAAAAATTTTCCGAGTTCAATCCTAAGGCTCGCCACATAATTCCACTCCCTAAATCATGTAATTCCGTACTTAACTTATACCCGATTTCACCCAAAAATCGCCCGTCGATACCCAAAGTCCTAAGTTGGGTTTAGAGCACGACTTACCCACATTCTAGACTATCGCGGCTAGAACGGAAAGCGAAGGCACTTAATCGGGAACGGCGGCGACAGTGTAAGGCTACTGACGGGCGGCGACGACGCGGCTTAGGCGTGACCAGCAAGGCTCACTGCCAAGGGAGAGGAGAGAGAAACCAAGAGGGAGAGGGACAGTGTAGGGCTGGTGGTGGCGCGGCGATGAGGACGGCACGGCACAGCGGCGGTCCAGCGGGCATATGGGCGGCGGTGATGGTGCGGCGGCGACGGCGAAGGGAGAGGGGCTCATGGGTGAGAGGGGGACCGAAATAGGGGAGAAAGAGAGAGAGGAGAGAGAAAGGGGGAAATTGGACTTAAATAGTCCAATTTGGACTAAAATGGCTAATTACCAAAATGCCCTCGTCTAATCTTTTTGATCCAACGGTCCAGATTCGATATTATCTTGAAACCGATGGCCCAGATTGAATCTTACAAAAAATATCCAAGGGTATACTTGTAATTTCTCAAAAAGTCGAAGGGCAAAATCATCTAATCAAAAAGTTAGGCAAAATGACCAAAATGCCTTTTGCTCATAAAACATGCCCTTTGTTAATTCTTAGGGGTAAAATGGTCAGTTTCTCCGTTTCTCATCAAAATCAAGTTTTTCTGAAGGATTCAAGCACATCCAAAATTGCACATTACATCCGCAATGTCGTCCCAACGTCCTGTTGTGACTTCCAAATTTTTTCAATGTCTGATTTGGGCTAAATTAAATAATTAAATTTTATTAAACACAACTCGAGTAACCACCCGCCTGGGTGGCGCTGCTGGAGCGCGCACTCTTCCTCTCGCAAAAGGTTGAGTGTTCGAATCCCGGGCGCCCTTGGTGACTTAACCGTGGCACGATGTGGTGGCTAGCACGTGTCGCCCCCAGGGTTTACTTCCCGGCTGTCGGCCGTGCGGGGGTTCTCTGGGTTATCAAAAAAAAACTGGAGTATTTCTCAAACTAACGGGCGGCTTTTTTGGGAAATTCGCATATTCGACTCGTGACTGATAATATATCGAGTCATGTGCAAGTCCGTTCGGCTCGTGACGATTTCGGTTGTCATTAAAATCGCGAGGATCAATCACTAGATTCGTGGGGTACGATCATTCGGTATAGGTTCAAGGTCACTCGTCAATTCGTTTCGTGATCCAACGGAATCACCCGCGATCTACTACTATGACAGTGGCAAACTGATCCCTGACTATCTTTGGATCGGCCAACAGTGGCTCAAAATATCACCTCGGCGATTTCATGGTCAAAATTAAATTCACGATCGAATTTTCTATTAGTCGTATGAATTTAATTCCCCTATTAGCCTTTCCCTATTGGTTAGCATCCCAGGAATGATCAGTTCCGGGCAAGAATTTATTACGAATACATTTCATAAAACTCAGTATTTTATAAATCCCAAATGGACTAATTTTCAAGATGTCACAACTCTTCTCCTCTTACAAAAATTTCGTCCTCGAAATTTACAAATCTCACCACTATCTAAAATTTATAAATCCTACTATTGCTCAAACAACTGGGGGTATTGACGTTGCATTATCTCTTCGCTTTCTCAAGTTACGCCTTCGGTCCCATGGTGCTCCCAAAGAACTTTGACCATCGGGATTATCTTGTTTCTCAGAACTCGATCTTTATGATCCTCAATTCTTACTGGTCTCTCGACATATGACACTTTATCATTTACATCTATCTCTTCATAATTCAGCACATGCGTCGGATCCGGTTCATATTTCCTCAACATTGATACGTGGAACACATTATGCACCTGCGATAAACTCGGCGGAAGTGCAAGTCGATACGCTAAATCCCCAATCTTTTCTAAAAACTCAAAAGGTCCTACATACCGCAGACTCAGTTTCCTTTTCTTACCAAGCCTGGCTAATCCTCTCATGGGCGATACTTTGAGAAACATGTGATCCCCAACTTGGAACTCCAAAGGTTTTCGTCTTTTGTCTGCATAACTCTTTTGGCGACTCTACGCTGTCTTGAGTCTTTTGCGAATAATCTTAACTGCCTCAATTGACTGCTCGACTAGGTCTGGCCCAGTTATAATCCTTTCTCCTACTTCATCTCAGCACACGAGCGTCCTACAAGCACGACCATATAGTGCTTCGAAAGGCGCTATTCCAATGCTCTGCTGGAAGCTATTATTATATGTAAACTCTACTAAGGGTAGTTGCTCTTCTCATTTACCCTGAAAATCCAGTACACATGCCTTGAGCATATCTTCTAAAGTCTGAATCGTCCTCTCAGACTGGCCATCTGTCTGAGGATGATACGTTTTACTGAGCTGTAACTTGGATCTTAATGCCGTCTGCAGATTTTTCCAAAAATTGGCGATAAATCTAGGATCACGATCTGAGGTTATCGACATTGGAACCCCATGTAGACGGACTATCTGCTGCACGTACAACTCAGCATATCGTTCTAATGCGAAATCCTTTCGCACGGCCAAAAAGTGTGCCGACTTGGTCAGCCTTTCGACAATCACCTAAATAGCATCATGGCCTCTTTGGCTCCTTGGCAATCCTAACACAAAATCCATAGTTATGTGCTCCCATTTCTACTCTGGAATTTTCAAAGGTCTCAATAATCCCCTGGGCTTACAATGTTGTACTTTCACCTATTGGCACGTCATACATTTGGCCACGTGCTTAGCGATGTCCACCTTCATACCATTTCACCAATAGTATTGTCTCAAATTTCGATACATTTTAGTACTTCCTGGGTGGATACTATAATTGCTACGATGTGCTTTTGACAAAATCCCTTCCTTGAGTTCCGCGTCATCAAGCACACATAGTCGTTCATGAAATCTCAATATCCCATCTTTAGATACCTGAAACTCCGGTTTCTTCTTGGCCTCCTCCATCTCTAAAATTCTTTGAATCTTTGGGTCTACAGACTGCAACCTTTTAATCTTAGCTTGAATTTCCAGTTCAATTCTGAGTGTGGCTAGTAGACTCGAGACTCGACTTACTTCAAACTTAAACTCCGAGTCTCGCACTTTCTCTAATAAGGTCCACTCCTTGACCATCAAATGCGCAATACTTGACTTCCCACTCAACGCATCCGCTACCCGGTTTGCCTTTCCGGGGTGAGACAAAATTTCACAGTTGTAATCCTTTAACAATTCCATTCACCGACGCTGCCTCATGTTTAACTCATTCTGAGAAAATAGGTATTTGAGGCTCTGATAGTCTGTATAAATTTGAAATTTCTCTATACATAAATAATGTCGCCAAATTTTCAAGGCGAATACAATTGCAGCTAATTTTAAGTCATGCGTCGGATAATTCAACTCATGTGGCCTTAACTATCTTGACGTATAGGCCACTATTTGTCCATGTTGTATGAGAACACATCCTAATCCTTTCAGCAACGCATCACTATAAATCTCATACCCTCCGGATCCTAATAGAATCATCAATACCGGTGCCATTATTAACCTATGCTTCAACTCCTGAAAACTCTCACATTTGTTAGTCCATTCAAACTTCATTTCCTTTTTCAACAAATGCGTCAACGGCGTTACTATTGCCGAGAACCCTTCCATGAAACGACGATAATATCCCGCTAAACCCAGAAAACCCCATACCTCTATTATCGTCGTTGGTCTAGGCCACTTTATCGTTGCTTTAATCTTCGATAGGTCAACTGATATTCCTTCCCTAGAGATTACATGGTCGAGGAATGCGACTTGATTGAGCCAGAACTCACACTTGCTAAACTTAGCATACAGTACATTCTCCCTTAAGGTCTGCAACACTCGATGCAAAAGAAATTCATGCTCCTCTAGGCTCTTCGAGTATACCAATATATCGTCCATTAACACGATCACAAACTGATCTAAGAATTCTTTAAACACCCGGTTCATCAAATCCATAAAGGCAGCAGGGGCATTTATTAATTCAAACGGCATTACAGTAAATTCATAGTGTCCATATCTCGTCCTAAATGCCGTCTTCGGTATATCCTCCTTTCTAATTCGCAACTGATGGTATCCTGTTCTCAGATCAATTTTAGAGAATACCGAAGCCCCTTGCAACTGATCAAACAAATCATCAATCCTTGGTAAAGGATATTTATTTTTAACTGTCACTTGATTCAGCTGCCTATAATCGATACACAGCCTCAGTGATCCATCTTTCTTTCTAACAAATTACATCGGTGCTCCCCACGGAGACGCACTGGGACGAATAAATCCCTTATCTAACAACTCCTGCATCTGTACCTTTAGCTCCTTCAACTCCGACAACGATATCCTATAAGGTGCTTTCGAAATTGGCTCAGTTCCAGGTGCCAACTCAATTACAAATTCTACCTCCCTTGTTGGTAGCAGTCCCGGCAATTTATGAGGGAACACATCAGGATACTCGCACACCACAGCTATGTCCTCAAGTCTCGGCTCTTCAGCCGTCGAATCAACTATTGCCGCTAAGAACCCTTGACAACCTTTACTCAACAATTTTGTCATTTCTAGCAACGAAATCCATGGAATCGAGGATCCTCCTCGATTATCCTCAAATTTAAATTTCGGATGTCCAATGGGATTAAATTGGATCACTCTGCTATTACAATCCATCACAGCCCTCTGCTTAGATAGCCAATCCATACCCACGATTACATCAAAATTGCACATATCTAAAACCGCTAAATCAATCTTTTCCTTCCTATTCCCAATCACAATCGTACAATCTGGACACCCCATCAAGACTAACATCTTTTCATCTAAGGGAGTCGTCACACATAGCACAACATCAATCAATTGCGGTTCTATTTCAAGCAACTCAACAAACTATTTCGATATAAAAGAATGCGACGCTTCAGGTCAAATAAAGCATACGCAGCATAGTTGCACAGAAAAATCGTACCTGTGACAACCCCTGGTGCTTTCTCAGCCTCTCATCTGGCCATAGCATACACTCGTCCTTGCGCTTGAGGCCTATTCTGATTTGCTTATGGGCCGCTCCAGTATGATTCCCATTCCGAGGTGGCGGCAATGCAAGCGGCCTATTTTGTCAAGGATAGGGGCAATTTCTTATGTGGTGACCAAATCCTCCACATCCAAAACACGCTCTACCCCTAGTTGGACACGGTCCATTTCCATGTCGTCCTCCACACAGTCTACATGAACCGTTCTGATTTTGGGCCAGCTTCTTAATATTCCATCTAATGGGAGGAATAAAACGTCTGTTACCCGTGATCGGCCTCTTCCCCATATTACGATTATCCCTACCTAGGGTAAACCTTGATCTAGATGCTGCGGCCCTATCCATCTAATCTCGCTCAAGAACTTAGGCCCTATCAAATATTTCCTCTTACTTTCTCAGATTTACCAATAATAACTGGTTGCGAATGTCAGCCTTTAATCCATCCCGAAATCTTCGCGCCTTATCATCGGAATGCTCCACCATTCTCAGCGCAAATTTAGACAACCTTATGAATTTCGCCTCATATCGATCTACTGTCATCTGGCCCTGGTGGAGTCTTATAAATTCGGCTAACTTCCTTTTCTTGGCGCTGGCCAAGAAGTATTTCTCATAGAAGCTCTCAATAAAAGTAGCCCAAGTCCAGGCCGTACCTTCCAAAAATATTCTATCTTTGGTGGCTTTCCACCAATTGTTCGCGTTATCCTACAACTGGTAAACCACCAAAGTTACTCTCTTATTATCATTACACTCCAGTACCTCAAAAGCCTTCTCGAGCTCCTCTACCCATCGAGGTGCAGCCTCAAGGTCACCTTTACCAAAAAATTTAGGTGGTTTTAACTTCATAAACTGTTCTACCAGTTGATGCATTGGCCTAATCATATTCATTTGGCCTTGCCCCTGGTTCTCATTATTATTAACGGTAGTAGCGGCCTCGGTAGCTTGGGCAATCACAACAGCCCTTTCCTGAGTTTACTATCCTAACAGATTTCCCGATTTGTTCCAATGTTCTCATAACTGCTTCCATTCTAGGATTCTCAGCTGGTCTAACTTCCACTCTGGGGTCCGCTGCAGCTCCAGCATCAACCCCAAGATTTTATATCGCTCCTGCACCCATTCCAAGATCCTCTACAGCTCTAGCTCTTGCACGACCTCTACCCCTGGTTCCTCTACTTGCGCCCCTTCTTGGGACTCTTTCTACGCCTCTTCCTTCACTGCTCATTTTATCGGCTTTCTATCACTCTCCTACCTGCTATAATTCAACTCAGGAATTAGCAATCTAGATCAACTAGATTAACCTAATTCTAGGCAGTGAATTTAAACAAGAGTTCACTCATTGGCAATCCCTCATTACCTATCACAAGATCACAATCACAAAAGCCTAAACACTTACCTCAAGTCCAGACATACCTGCATTTTAATCATCGCAATAGTCAATTCACCCAATCAATCACAACAAACAATCTGCAAGCACGTGTAGCTCATTTCGCCCTACTATTTACTAGGGTCTCCCTAAATACTACCCCAAAATCCCTGCTCCTTATTACTTCAAACTTCGACCAGTTTTAGATCGAGCTAACCTGACTCTGATACCAATTCATACGGGATGCCATGACCAGAATCCCTGATCTATCATGCGACATCCCTTATCAATCGAATTATGTGACATCCTAGGAATATCGTCGACCTCAAATAACCGTCAGAGATTTACAATCACAGCGGATACTACAATTAATCCCGGACAATATAAAACTGGGGAAACATTCAGGAAGAATATACACATGTTCGATTTGATTATCATACTTATAAAATATTCACAACTTACAACTGCCAAAACATACGACCGTCGCATACACTTGCACACCAAATTACAAACCATCGATACACCACAAGATCGATAACCTGGCATTCTAAACCCAAAAATGGTACTTTCCAAAAGCTTACTATTTTGAACCCCTAATACTAGCCCCTACGCCCTTTGCTAGGCGTCCACTCTAAGTCTGACTCATCATCATCTGAATCTGAACCTCCCTGGCCTATTTGCTCCTCCGAAAACTCAAGTTCCGCCTCAATCTCAATTGGGTAATTGATGTCACCCGACTCAGCTAGAACGTCGTTCTAATTCTCCTCAGCTAGAAAATCAAAGAAGTTGAGCTCAGGCACAAAATTGGGATCCATATACTCTTCATACGAGAGTATATATTCCGGTCTCCTACAGGCTCTTGACTCTTTCGACTCATCAGGCACGTCCTCGGGTTCCACTTCGGGCTCTGCTTCCTTTGGTTCTTCCTTGGGTATTGGTTATAAATCTATGTCCATCGGTTCAGCCTCAACTTGCGATGCTTCGGGCTCGGGTTCATGTTCAGCCTCCGAAGATCTTTGTGCTGCGAGCGTTGGGTTTAGACCAGATTGAGAACTAGACTAATTTCCACGCCGGTCAACTCTCCATCTATAGGGGGTATGGCCAACGGCTCCCAGTCTCCAATCAAGTCAAACTAGACATCAAAACCCCTAACGGGCCCGAACTCATCTCCGGCTGCGTTCCGGAAATACCAAGCTGTATACTTTTATTCTTCCCATAGAGGTAAACCTACATCTACAAATATAGTCGTGGTATGCTTAATTCAGGTCATTCCATCATCAATAGGGAATTCTGCTACGTCATACTCGGTGTGCACCGGTATCCCAAAACATTCTGGCAGTGGCAGAGGATTCATAGATCCGGTTGGGGTTCTAAAAATATTGGTTGAAACAACCATAAGACTACATCTCAGTAAGTAGACCCCTAAATCCCACTTAAGCTATCACGTACCTCTAGACAACTACACAAACACAATTCACACACAAATGTCGAATCGTCACATAGCAGGCACATCAATTAGTTTACCTGGGCTTATCCTGCTTGCACCCTGCACGTTAGTCGCAATCACATTAAAAGCAATCACATGCATGATTAATTCTCATTCTCGCGCATTTCCGTTTACCTTATCACATTTCTCTTTGTGCCACTCGTCAGTGACCCGCATTATAGTACACGCCTCAGGTCCACTGTAACTATCTCATCACAACACTCGAGGCCCGCGTTACAGTACATGCCTCAGGCCATCTTTCTTGCCCGCATAAACATACACGCCTCAAACTCAACATCTACCACCTACTGTGCAACCTGCGTAGAAGTACACGCCTCAGGCTAGCAATCTTTCGATAATACCGAGCATCATCTTGCGTTAAAGTACATGCCTCAGGACGGCATTGTTGACACCTAATTTTTAGCCGACGCGTCATTAAAAATAGAAAATTCAAAATTACGATTTCCGATCGCGACGGAGTCCATTTCTTGAACAAAAAGTGTCGTTTTTTAATTCTGTCTGTTGATCTGTTTTTTATAAGCGATTTTCTATTCATTTCATACAAAAACCCGAAAAGTCAAATGGTTGACTTTGGCGTTGACTTTTTGGTCAACCTTTGACCAAAAGTCAACCCCAGGTCAAATTGGGGCTTTTTGCATAAAAAGATTCCTTTCAAGTCCAATTTCACTTTAGAAGTGGAAATTTTAGAAAAATTCAAAGATTTGATCATAAAATCAAGCTCTTAGTGAAAAGTCAACTAGGGTTTGACTTTTGGTCAAACCTTTGACCAAAAAAAATTGAAAAATACAAAAATCCAAAAATCATCGTATTTTACATTCAATTTACCTTTGGCATTTGAAATTTTACAAAAATCGATTTAGAATCAACTTTTCCCCAAATTGCGGAATTTGATTCAAATCGGCCAAAAATGAAATTACTTCATTTCTAGTCATTTTTTAGGATAATTTCCTTCACGACATTTGATCTAGAGGTCATTTTATATCCAATTTTTGAATCAATTTTGTGATTCCAAGCCAAACCCAAAAACCCCAATTTAGGCCCTAATCGGTGATTTGGATCGATTCTTCATGATGTATGAATTGAGGCACGAATGAGCCTAATTTCTTATATGAAATCCAAATTCAAAATCAATTTTGAAAGAATCACATGAATTTGAGTCAATTTGATCAATTTAGTGATCCAATGATAAAAAAGTCTAAGAGTAATTGGTCTAATTAGTGCAATGCAATTT